>JWJB01010563.1:0-24215 GCA_000812895.1 Rutstroemia sydowiana
CTGTACAGTTTTGCTATTTTTGCAGTATTTTCTTTTTTGATATTCTTTTGTGTTTTTCTAATGTGGTTATGAGTTCGTGAAATTTTGGTTTGTTGGTGGGGCGGTATGGGCCGCTCGTCCATAAGCGACATGGGCGGCTTTAAGATATGCAACGAAACTTTGTCGCCTGTATTGATTGGTTTTAGAGACTATCGTCTGATTACTTTTATCTTGTTGTTTGGATGAATATGATGGGATTTTGGAGTTTCCGAACTGTAACAAGGATAAGAGATCAAGTCTTTGTAGGCGCCGCTTACGTCGCAGCTTACTTCGCAGTGGAAGGTTGGTGGGTGGCGGGTTTTTGCAGTTCAGTGATTAACTACTCCCTCTGATCTTTCTCCTGGTGAGCTGTCGACGACTGGTCGGGAGGGCTTAGAAGAGTAGCTATGGATATATATAGTGCAGAAAGATTCGATTATGTGTCAAGCCCTGAGGCACTCAAATGCCCTAACTAGTAGCTCCGAGTTTGGTTACCCCGCTCGTATGAGAGTTGCGACAGCGCATAAGTATTCAATTAGTGAACTTACAAAGATGAACTTCCCCTCATCATGCCACCCCATTTTCATGCACCGCATTATTCACTACACATCTCCTCTCGAACTCCTCACAAATACAAAGACTAATGAACATATAAGGCCATGCTGCACCGGCATCTAAGAAACCAATGCCTATGAGAACAAGCCGTTTTCGGTTGCAAGGAGTGCGGACTACGGTAGATGAAGATTGCAATGCGTGAGTGGGATTTGCTACCATTTACATCCATCAACGATGGAGGCTTGTCGGGTTCTAATAGTACTTCCATGCCTATTCATCCAATCTCATAAAGTTCGTTTTCTGAACCCAAAAAATGACAGTGTAGAAAGCGAGTACTTGCAGTTAAAGATAAACGATCGACAGCAAGCACTGCATCGACCTGAGACGAGTATTGACCTTTGGTAAAGTACTTCATGTGTATAGATTAACAGCGGTAGATACTCGCCGTCACAAATATGCTATACATGGGCCCGATTGCTTAAGTGTGGTACTGGCATTATTCACAAGGATAAGTTTCAAAGATGATTTTTTTTTCTCTGGCAAACCATGGCGACGGCGACGGCGTGCGGAGAAGACTGGACTTTCTAACTGGATGGAAAGCATGCCAGATTCAAGGAGAAACCGGCGACTGACTGACAGGTAACTGGCGACTGATAACTGACCCATGACAGGCGACTGACAGACAGCTGGTAACAAGCACAACTTGCGACTGACAGACACCCAAATTGCGTCCGTCAACGGAATTTAGGATATGCAACAAAACAAGAAACAACAACTTGCAACTGACAGGCAACCAACTTGCGTCCGTCAACGAAATTTAAGATATGCAACAAAACAAAAAATACCAGCTTGCAACTGACAGACACCCAAGTTGCGTCCGTCAACGAAATTTAAGATATGCAACAAAAACAAAAGATAACAGCTTGCGACTGACAACACCCAAGTTATGTCCGTCAACAGAATTTGAGATATGCAACAAAATAAAAGAATAGAATGCCATCAGGTGTATAAGCATATGAGAGAGTATACTCAGTCCGGGTCTCTTGACGCAAACATACTATATATAAGCCTCGCTACTCAAATATTGTATCTACGATTACAGTAGAGATCCTAACCTTAAGCACATTTATTGTAAAATTGTAGATTTGGCCTTATGATGGGAGGTTGAGGCCAAACCGCGTAGTGATATGGCGCGTCCTACTAATCAGATTTATCTCTTGTATTTTCATATTGCCATTTTAGTTGAAGACGATGTTGGGATATATTAGAAACCATCCTTTGCTCTCCTCGTCTGAATTGCTTGACATACTGACTAAGGGCCCGCTGCAATTGTCATCTATATCTGTTACCCGTCAGTTGCCGATTACCTGACAGGTACCCGATTGGTAACTGGCAGGCACGACTGACAGACACGAGTGGCAGGCAAGTGACAGGCAAGTGACAGGCAACTTACGACCGTCAGGAAAGATACTTACGACCGTCAGGAAAATATGTACGACCGTCAGGAAAATTGAGATATGCAACAAAAAAAAGAAGAGAAAGAAATTAAGTGAATATAGTCGGATAAGTGAATTTTCCATTCAATTATGAAATTTATTATGCAGTCTAATGCGTATTTCCGTCCAAGCGGTATACCAGTTAGATTCAGGGGAGTGAATATAGTATTTTGGTAGTAATGATGTTGTACTGGCCAAGTCAATCAAGCTACCTAAGTCATCCTGGCTGGCCCCTGGATCTCTGAACATCTGGATATTTTGGATCATTATATCATTATTGAACACATTTTCGATTTGGTATTGGAAGCTGATGACTTTACAATTGAAGGGAATGCCAATCCTTTCGCACTTTTGTTTTTGCAGAACCTCATTATGAACCCAAAATTGAATCTCCCTTCCGTTTCTACACAAGCCCAATAGAATTCGCCCCATTTTCTCATCCGGCTCATTCGCCCACAGGCGACTTATGGATTCTCCCACTCTAATAAACATACTCGCCTTGCTGATTAATTGATGTTCCAGTGCTGTAGATTTGATGAATAGTCAATACCCATGGTGTCGATCAAGTTGCTGAAATGGAATCGTGCAGATGGCGGGCCCATTCATACGCTTAGAGTTTGATGATTGGTCATTATGCGAAGTCGATAAGGAGAAATTGAAATAGAGATGAGTATACTATATCCCGATACTGATTGATACGGCGAACGCACTATCCAAATTCTAAATCCTTTGGGAAACGCGAGGACTCTAATTGTTACCGTGCGATTGAGACAATAATTTGTTCTTCGCGGTCGCTCGTGTTTTTTCTGCGGACATGAGCACCGCTGCTTGGGCCAGCCCCAGGTCCTATTCTGGGGCTTTCATCTCCCAGGAAACTGATTGGAGGTGGGTGTTTTGCGTTACGTCGATTGCGTCCAGAGCGGTGATTGTTGTCGCTTGTGCCTTTTCCCTAGAGACATATGAGTCGAGAATAGTGCAACTTCGAAACCGAGCGGCTTCAAAGATGGAGAAGGAGAAGGAACCGCAACCTTTGAAGAATATGAAATATTTTCTCGAATTGATGAGGCTGAACCTACAGGAACCTTCTCGTATGCTCGGTACCCAAGTAATCATTCAACTTCTCGCAGGGTATATGGCTCTCTTATATGGCACGATGTTCTTGTTTCTTTTATGTATCCACGTATGTGGACAGAACAGTATGTATGGTGAAGGTATTGGTATTGGCAGCTTAAACTATCTCTCTTTTGGGATAGGGCTTGTTATCGGAGCGAACATCGCTGGCCGCCTTACCGACTCCGTATACCTGCGTTTAAAAACTCATAATAATGGTGTTGGCCGACGAGAGTTCCGGATTCCACCTATGACCATAGGAACTATTCTGGTCCCTATAGGACTACTGTTGTGGGGCTGGACGGGTGAAGCGAAAGTCCATTGGATAGTGCCTAATATTGGAAGCTTGATCTTTGCGATAGGTGTTTATATATGCTCTGGCTGCGTTTCTGTACGTGGGCATCGGCTCTTTTATGCCACTTTCTCATCTTCCTCTTTCCATTTTTCGTCTCATGTATTGAACTACTTTCCTAATCAAGCTGTCTTGGCTCTTACTTCTCTTGAGACATCCATTTATAGGAAATTACTGACTCGCCCATCCTCTAGGTCTACACGATGGATACGTATACGCAGTATGCAGCATCGGCCACTTCAACAAACCTCGTTGCACGAAGTCTTACGGCAGCTCTTTTCCCGCTGTTTGCTCCCTACATGTTCAACAGCTTGGGTTTTGGGTTGGGAGCGACGGTCCTAGCTGGTAGTTTTACGGTTTTTGGTACAGCTGTTGTGTGTATTTTGTGGCTATATGGTGAAAGAATCAGAGCTCAAAGTTCTTATTGTGCTGCTACAAGCGATGAGGATTGATGGACTGACTGATTGTTTTCTGTAAAAATATGTGGTACGGTACTGGATAGGCACTCAATAACCTCGCTTAATGTATGATGAACTAGTCAAATATTGTCGTTATACTGGCACCTGTAAAATAAATTGTTGGCTGGTGATTGACGGCCGGTGACTGACGGCTAACGACTTCCGACTGGTGACTGGTGACTGGCAACTGGTATTTTTGGCTGGTGACTGGTACTTTTGGCCGGTCACTGGTACTTTTGGCACATTACGACTGTCGGTCAAACTTCAGATATGCAACAAAAAGAAAGGGAAACAATGGACTATGAGATGAGAACAGGAAGGAAGAGAGTAAATGAGTCCAGGCACCCGGTATTTTTTGGAGAGGAAGTGAATAATAGCTTGATGATTCACCAAGTGTTATTTTTGAGGAGGTGTGGAACAAATACAATGGGAAGTCAAAGTGATGAGTTCCAGAAATAGAGTGAATGAGATGTGAGTGTTTGGTCAAAAATGAGTTAAGCCTTGCACTTGTTGGATAAGAAGCATTCTTGTATTGATCTAAAACCGAAATAAGTTTAATAAACCTTCAAGACGAAACAAACTTTCATTGGAAGTCTAAAATATTGTATCGAAAACAGAGAAAATATACGAAAATACGAAGCTAATTTCCTTAACACGAGTAACCCACAAGTTTCTCGCGACTTTTATTAAAATTATTGGCCGCTGTCAGTCATCGACTTCTATTGGACTTGGCAGTCAGCCAAGGAAAATTTTGACGTGAATTATTACAGCACCTAAAAGTGATGCCCGACGAGGATGATTGTTGTACAAGAGTGACTCTCATTTAGATGCGGTAGCTCATCAGACCTCTTCTCGGCCACGCCTCTTTCTCTCCTACTCACACTCTCATCTCATTTCTCCTTTCGCCCTAAACGATCTTTCCAACGAGTAGCAATCGCTAAGCCAAGGTAAGCTCACGTTCCCCGCAGGCACCATCATAAAGCACTCGATATGGCGGTATTTGTCCACCGGAAGTAGGCAACTGTAGTACAGCAACGGGTCTATCCAAAGTCGCAGTAATATGCCCTACTGTACTCATATCCGCCGTATCAGCGGCAAAAATGAGACTATTTGTACCTGCTGAGACAGCAAGCTGCGCTGTCATGTTCGGAACGGTAATTATCATAGTTCCGGACAAGACGGCGACAAATCTAGACTTGTCAGCTTAACGTATCGGGAAACGAGATTGAGTAACGTACTGAACTACCGGAGCATTGTGTGAGACACCAGGATAATTGGCGGGAAGATAGAGATAGCTACCCTCGGCTCCAAAGCTGCCTAGTTGTTGTAGCGAAGTCTCAGGGCCATACTGTGACGATGAAGCGAGGGCTTCAGTAAGTTGCCAACATTGGAAAACCGAAACCTGGTTGACGGCCGTGATTGCGGTGAGGTTGAAATATGGTGAACTGCATAAAGCAGTTTTGATTGCAAATATGGCGAACGCGGTCAAGTAATCAACATACATACTGTAAGCTATGAGGTTCTAAGTTGAGAATGAAGTATGAATTAGTGCAAATTTCTCGTAGATTCTGATTCTGCACTCTTTTGGAATGAGTGGCTCCACCGTACTTGATTTATCCGTTTTCTATAAACTTGTCATAAAATATCTATAGGCCGATTTCCTCTCCCTTTTCGATTTTCTTTTTGAAAACCTACCTTCCGATTTGAGTATATTAAGTGAAGAAAATAGGTCGTTAGAGTTTATATTTTGCTGCTGAAATGTACCTATCTAATTAAAGAACTAACTTCAAGCCTCCGTCTTGCTTTTTAGAAAGCTTCGGCCTTATTCGCTGCTTCAAACCTTCTTTAAGCTCTTAGAAAAGCTTCCATCTTCACTTAAAAATTCCGCGGTTCGTACTTGCTATTATTTGGAAATTTGCCCAAATACACTTTTCACATTCTGACTCCTTCCCTTACCATTTAAACCTTGTGTCACCCACCGTGCAATTTGCATAGTTCCATACTCGAGCTTGAGTACCATGCTACGAGAAGAACTATCACAGCTAGCGTAATCCACTCGAAATATATCATATATATTGGGTAAACATCTAACTGCATTAGCCTGGATCTTCCAAAGATGGTTTACCTAGAATATTGGCCTTGTAATTACAAATTTAGATACTAGCAGGTACAATACTTCCCTTTCCGCGATATCACTTCTTAGAAAACGTACCATCTTCATAAGAGGGAAATTCAAAATGATGAAGCTGTTATTGTACAATTATGAAGTCGAAGATTTTGTATATGCATGCGGATCACAGATTAGCATCGAGTGTTCTCCTGACGAAATCCTTAGCTATGAACCATTGGCTCAGTAAATCTTTGGCATGCAGTAAAAACTAGTGGATTTATATTCTTTACATATTCCGTAACACAGAGTTGATATTATTCTTCGTTGGCTATGGTACTGACATGTATCTTTAAGTTTGCATCAATGGCAAGGAAATGTTTAATTATGAGATATCCCACTTTTGTTCGAAAGCCCCGGATGATATATTGCTTAAATGGTCTGCTGAGCACTACCTTCCTGCAGATCAGCTCCTGCCTGCTGCTCTAGTGTAGAGGGCGTGATTTCCAGGCCCCCTTCGGCCAAATTTTGTCGAGTTCTTCGTTTGTCCATCCACGATGTACCTTGAATTCCAAGTCCCATACATGTGGCTAATCCAGCAGCTGGAATTGCTATTATTAGCGTCCGACTCAATGAAAGCGCCAATGCATGTCTGACACTCCCCAAAATCCGAGGTGGAACTATTTTTCCAAGATCTACAAGGCCGCTAATGTTTGAAGCGGTGATTGTCCCATTTAGTCCTGAAATATGTGCAAGCTCATACCCAAATACATTAGTGAATACAATATTTCCAAGGGTAAGTATTATAACAGATCCCAGACTATTGCAAAAGGCAACTAACGCACTAGCTGTAGCTGCGTCTGATGGTGGAAGAGCTAGGGGTACAGCGGTGAAGGGAATCTGTTGAACAATTCCAGCACCAAAAGCTGCTAGAACCTGGTATCCGGCATATTTTGATGCCGGACTTGTCAAGTTGAGAGTACTGAGCAGCGCAGAACCTGCAACCGCAAGACTGGAGCCAATATACATGACCGGAATGTAATGACCATAGACGGTGATGAAAGCACCGCTTGCCATCGGCGATAAAAGCAGTGTCATTATATATGGTAAAGTAAGTACTCCCGATGAAGATGCAGAATGTCCGAGTACGGATTGGAAGTAGAATGGCAGATAGTAAATCTGTATGCCGATGACCATGGAGATGAAAAGTTGAAAAAGGAGGCATAATAGTGCCGTAGCATGTCTCAGCACTCGAGTAGGAATTGTTGCCCTGAAGAATTGATTAGAAACGCTGCGGAGATACACGAAGTTTCGCTTACCTATCCTTCAAATAGACTTGGAGATACCCAAAGGCCCCTAGCAGAAGGACAAATCCAAGCATGCATCCCCAAACTCTAGAATTAGACCAAGGATATGTAGTACCACCCCATTGGGCGGCAAGGAAGAAACAGGTAAAGGCAGTGATAAGGATAAATGTGCCCAAGAAATCAATCCTCTTCAGCTTCTCTTTCAGACTTAGACTTTTTCCAAGATCCGACAATGCGGGTGGATCGAGGAAACACGCGATGAACAAAACGGCGAGAAATCCGATAGCTATGCGTTTTAGTATCGATTACCTGCAAGACTTCATAGGACCAATACCGACTTACGTAGATTTATCCAAAAGCAAAACCTCCAGGTGAGGCTTGAATCGGTGAAAACACCACCAAGAAGCGGACCAGCTGCAGAGGCAACTCCATACATACTTGTCACTATTGACACATAAAAATATCTTTTCTTGGGCGGAACAATGATTATAACAAGTGTCAATACACCGCACCAAATTCCACCGGCAGCAGCGCCACAGACAAGTCGCCCAAAGATGAAAGCAATCGGATCAGGTGCAGCTGCACTGATGACAGAACCTACTTCAAAGAAAAGAATGCTGCACAAAAAAGACCATTTGATCGAGAAAAATGTGAAGATTTGTCCATGTGCTGGCTGAAATGCCATGATGGTCAAAAAATAAGAACTGCTGAACCATCCGGTCAGATTGATAGATTTAAAGTCCGTAGTGAGTCGAGGAATGGCCGTCGCTACCAGTGGTTAGGGTGTTTGTCGGGGAAATGCCAAAAGCAAATTGTACGTACATATAATGTAGTTATCTAAAGCGATAACCAAAACAGCTGCCATAATCCCCAATGTCACAAGAAGGAACTTCCATCCAGTCGGATAGATTTTGTCTTGTGGTATTGCTTCGAGGTCAGGGGCGTGAGTCGACTCAGTCTTTTCAGGTGTCTTGGATGTATAAAAATCTGTAGTAGTAGCCGGGATACTAATGGAAGCATCTTTGGCATTCTGTACATCGTAAGAGGTAGACTCGTTTACGTCTTCTCCTGAGCTGCGTAGCCTTAAAGACATTATCGTATGATCTACAAAAAGCTATGTTTAACATTCAATGACAACAACTTAAACCAGGAGATTATGATTTGGGGAGAATGAATTACCAGCGACAACGATAAAGATAACGGTCGAAATGTTGGATTATCCGATTCGGCGATAAGCAAATGATATGAAATCGGCGTAATTCTGACACATGGGTACATGAGATGTTGGGAGGTTGTTGGTATATGCAAGCATGTTAAATTTCTTATAATATTATACCGATACAAAAGGGCTTTATTTATCACGACCCCAATCGGGCATTACCGGTATTACCAGATTCGCTCAAAGACGAAGAAACTTACAAGAGTTCACTATTGGCTAATTGGCTACGAAGTATATAACACCGCCATCATTACCCACCAAAGAAGTATTCACTGTATATTTTACCACTGCAGCTACCCGGCCAAGAACAATACGTCTAATACAGGTGATTGTTGTGTTATGGATCTATTTCATGTAAGAAACAGGAATTTCAAATTGCGTTACCTATAATTTCCAGGATTTCTCATAAATAAAACTCCATTCATGCATCAAAAGTCAAATAGTTCTATTGGCACTGGCATTCACTGCAAGTTTACTGACTACAATAAGCTCACGATCTATCTTCCTGTATGTTTAGAGACTTGCGTACAGCACGTCAAGTTTCTGTTCGTAGAGCTTTACGGTGCTCCTCCTTTCAATCGTACCTTTGACTGATCTTGCCATTGGAGTATCCTCATCTGTGACCAGCATCATGTTCTTAGTAATCTTGGCGGTATATGGGACAGGTATATTAGCTTTCTCAACGAGCGGCCATACCGATTCGAGAAAGGCGTCTTTATCCATAGGTTTGTTCAGCGGCTCAATCAGTAAAGATCCCTTGGGTCGGCGTGTTCCAACAAATAGAACAGCCGAAACTTCAGGATGCGCTCCTATTACACGTTCCATTTCCGTGGGATAGAACTTTTCAGCTGTAATGAATGCTTGCATATCATCCGCTCGGCCTCGGAATTGCCACAACTGTGGGTCATCCGGGTGGGGAGAGAACAGATCACTTGTCTCATAAACGGGGCTTTTTGGAAAAACTGTAAAGATCGATTGTTTGTATCCGTCTGGATTGTCATTTCTGTTGTATACGGCCTCGAAAAATTCTTCGGATTGATGCTGGAATGACAGTTTTTGCTCTGGGTGTACACGCACGTATTTCCATGTTTTTGGATTCCACGGACCGGAAGGATGGATGACATGCCAAAATCCTTGTTCAGTAGACCCAAAGGTCGTAATAAGTTTCATGTGTGAGGAAATTGCATCACCAGCAGCAAGTTTCACATCGCCACCGGCGTAAAATATTGTTTCCGCCTTGCTCGAAATCGAAATCAGAGCTTCGCGGTCTGCCCCAAGAGCCTCTATTTGAGGCGGAATCAATAAAAGTCCATCAACTTTTCTGTGCTTGACGCAATCCACGAGCATGCTGACTGACGGTGGTGAGCCCGACAGCAAGTATACTATTGTAGAGCCACAATAGACTGGCCAAATCAGAGTCACCCAGGTAGGACCGGCCTGTAAATCATTAGCACGGTGCGATTGACTGGTAAGTAGGTAATTATCTTACATGAGCGGGAGGAAATGCGATGATCAACTTGCCCCCTAAGAGTAACCTATCGCTGCTCTCAAATCCTACCGGTGGGTCAAGTCTTCGTTCTTTCGCTTGACTTGCCACATACTCATGAGTCCAAATGATTGGTTTCGGGAAGCCGGTAGTACCTGAAGTATGTAGTATTACCAACGGCTCATTTTTGGCTTCTTGATATGACTTCTCAAATGGAAATTGCGGATGGTCCTGATCAAAGAGTTCTTCTAGGGTAGGAACTCGTAAAACTTGACTGTACAAGGCAATGATATCCGGCTCGGCATAGTCCTTCCCTTTAGGCATCATCATCTTGTTGCAATTGCAGCTTTCGATGAAGTTGCCATGGGCGATAGCGTTGAAACGCGGTGTCATCATCAATGTCTGCAAATATTAGAGGGTTTGTTCACAACAATGAAGTTTGAGGAACCTACCGAATATCCTGCTTTGCAACAGCCTAGCACGACAAGATTACGTGTTACATCATTGGGTCCTAGGTAGCAAAGTGGTTCACAAGTCTTCGAAGCTCCTAGAGCACGATGGATCCACCAAGCTACACCGTTGACCGCATTTGCAAAATTTGCATAGGTAACTGTCCGAAATCCTTCATCGAAAGTCGAGGTGGATAAGGGTATCTCTACGTATAGTCTCTCGGGGGTGTTTTTTGCAATGAGATCGACTGCGTTAGGAAGAAGTTCTTCTGCTTGGACAGCCTGGACTGCTTCTTGAAACCTTTTAAGGCGTTCGGCAGCCATTTTCGGGAATGGAGAAACTTTTGAGTTGTTGGATCTTCAAAATCACAAAGAAAACTTCAACTTTTTAGGAGAAATTAGTTAGATGACTATCACCTGATTTTTTTTTGATAATATTCGAAAGAAAAATTAACCCCCTTCGAGATTTGAAAGATAGCTCAACTTTAGTAGAGTTCTTTCGAGCGGAACGACGAAGTACTTATCCAGTGGAACTACTCCGTGCAGTCTCACTTGTTCGCAGTAATTAGAGATCATTAGAGATTCCCAACAATTTCGCAACATTTGGCATTTTTCACTAAATCTCATACTCCTACTCCATCTATTAGCAAATAATAAGAAAGAAAGATAAGAGCGCTCCCTAGCACGGGCAACGCGCTTACAGTCGTTGCCCGCCGAACGCTGAAAACTCAATCGACCCATTGCCTATAATCCGTTTGATAAGGTTATACGATTGAGCATTTCAAGCTACTGACTGCATGAAAACGGCGCAGGTAAAAGGCACAGCATATAATAACCAATACTATTGTTGTTTGTAACTCTGTTAGACTCGATATTATCTATGCTATCACTCACTGTAACATAATTGAGTTATCTCTATCGACAGATTTTATACGATGTTATCTGTCGCGTTGTAGTATCGTTGCAATTCTAGATTTCAAGTGCGACTGAGTGGCGTAGTCCGTAGAGTGCATCGAATAACATGGAAACAAAAGTATGGTATTCTCAATTGGGGCGCAACCGTTGGCTAACCCTATCTTTCAGACTTCCACTTACACCCGATAATTTTCAATACATCGAATTGTACAATTAAGAAGGATCCAAGTCTAGTCTTTCAGGATGTAACATAACCTCGATATGTCCATCAGCGAGCTTGCGTCCGGGATTTTTTTCTGGGGGTTTAGTAGGATTGACTGCTTCACAATCGTACTGAAGAAAACAGTAGTAGAGGCCTTTCTTGTTATAATTAAGAATGAGTTGGACAATTTTAAAACAATTCTATCGCACCTCCAAAAAGCCACACTGAGTTGTACAGATAGCAATTCCAGAGATATGGTGATGATATACTGCCATATATTCAAAAAGACTGAGAGGTTCTCGTGAAGAATGAATGATATGTCAGTAAAGTGCCATTTGAAGTGGCATCAGAGACCGCTTGAGAACGTATTTTTGATGCAACAGGTCGGTATATTCTTGATATATAGGTACAACCAGTGCACATCAATTGCTTTTAGATACCGACCTCGCAAAAGATCTCCATCAGAATATTAACAATAATCAAGACTATCTCCCTTTTTCTCAACGCTATCTTGTTGGGCTTCCTTACAAGAACCAACCCCAGACTTCGGATCCTTGGAATCGGAGCGAGGTGAGGAAGAAGTACGTCGATACTCCTTCAAGGCCCCTGCGAGGATATATTCGGACAACAGCACCTACCAGCGACGTGATATACTTCGAAGCCGATCTATTTAGGGCTTTTACCAGCTAGTGGGTAGGGGTCGACGAATTAGGTTTTGGGGCCCAGCCACGTCTTCCCAGAAATGGGATGGCATGGGTTATTGGTTGCGGGAAAGAGTGGGCTGGCGCATAAGTCTTGAAGTTCGTCTAGGTAGCTTGAGCTTGCTTGAACTCATTAAGCCAGCTTACTTGATGTAGGAGGGCTCGTAGGCAAGAAGGATAGTAGGCGGGGTGAAATATGCTCCTGAATCGCCCATTGATGTGCATGATTAGCCACTATTGTCGTTGAAGTGGAAACGATAAAGCAGGGATTGTAATCGAGATTCACTCACTCCAAGTCATAAACGTAGTGAAAAGAACATGTTCTATATGTTTAGTGACTACCTATACCACAATAATACATTCGTCTCCCCTTTGATAAACGCCGATACCCAAGAGCAGAGATTTGCCCTACCATAAAATGCCGCTAAATGACTTTTCCATGACCGTACCCATCATTCATAAATTCATAATATACATCCATCCATCCCACTCATATCTTACACTTCAGTATTACCTACACTTTCCACAATCAATCCATTATTTTCGTCGTTAATCTTCACCACCGCTGTCTCCCCGGTTTTCAACTCTCCCCTAATAATCCTATCCGCCAACCCATTACCAATCTCTCTAGCAATCAACCTATTAAGTGGACGTGCCCCAAATTTCGGATCGTATCCCCTATCCGCTAACCATTGTCTAACATTCTCATCAACCGAGAGCGAGATTCTCCGTTCATCCAAACGTTTCTGTAGTTCCGCCAGTCTGATATCAACGATATCGCGAAGAGCCGAGTTAGATAATCGTTTGAAAATGATGAATTCGTCGATGCGGTTAAGAAACTCGGGAGCATAGTTTTGTTGCACTACATTCATCACAGCATCGCGGACCGAAGGTACGATGTTACCGTTCGCATCTTCCGAGTATGGATGCATGGGGTTGCCGCCGACAAGGATATCGGAACCAAGGTTGGATGTGAATACGATTAAGGTGTTGCGGAAGTCGACTTTGTGACCTTGGCTATCGGTTAGGAAACCTTCGTCTAGAACTTGGAGTAAGAGAGCTGAAATATCTCTATGTGCTTTTTCAAATTCGTCGAATAGGAGAACGGCGTAAGGTTTCCTTCTAACAGCTTCGGTGAGTTGTCCAGCATCATCATAGCCAACGTAACCAGCAGGACTACCAATCAATCGTGAAATTGTATGTTTCTCCTGGAACTCGCTCATATCAAAGCGAACGACTGCCGATTCTGTAGAGAATAGAAAATTCGCCATCTTTTTGCAAAGTTCGGTTTTGCCCACACCAGTTGGACCTAAAAAGAAGAATGAAGCAAGGGGTCGATTTTCACCATTTAGACCCGCTCGTTGCATCCGTACTGCATTAGCGACGGATCTCAGAGCCTCATCTTGGCCACGAACAGACATGCGCAAAGTGTCTTCCATGTGAATGAGTTTTTCGGCATGCCCAGAAGTTAACTTGGTGACAGGGATACCTGTGACACGAGACACGACTGCTGCAATGTCATCTGCAGTCACTGCATCATGGATCATGGTACCTTCGGTAGAAGTACCTGGCTCACCATCCTTAGGTAATTTTTCTTCCAATGATGGAATTACCGAGTAGCGCAGTTCTCCAGCCCGCCCAAAATTGTTGTCTCGTTGTGCGTGGTCTAATTCAATACGTGCCTTTTCAAGATCCTCCTTCGTTTTTTTAATAGCCTCAATCTCAGATCTCTCCTTTTCCCAGATTTCAGTTAACTTTGCAGCTTCCTCCTGGCATTGTTTCAGATCGTTTTCAAGCTTTTCACGCCTTTCTTTGCTGGCGACATCGGTTTCTTTGCGTAGACTTTCGAGTTCGATTTGTAGAGTCATGATCTTCTGATCGAGTTGCATGATACCATCGGGCTTACTCTCCTGTTGAAGTCGTAAGCCACTCGCAGCTTCATCCATGAGATCGATGGCCTTATCCGGCAAGAATCGGTCCGTGATATATCGATTGCTATAAGTCGCAGCAGCAACCAACGCACCATCTGTTATGCGGACTCCATGATGCACCTCATACTTTTCTTTGATACCTCTTAAAATGCTTATAGTATCCTGAATAGTGGGCTCGTTCACTTGAATTGGCTGAAATCGTCTTGCGAGCGCCACATCTTTCTCAATTTGTCTATATTCGTTAAGCGTCGTGGCCCCGCAGCATTGCAGCTCACCCCTGGATAGTGCGGGCTTGAGGAGGTTGCTTGCATCAATACTGCCTTCGGCCTTCCCCAATCCTAGTAAAGTGTGCAATTCATCCACGAATAAAATAACTCCACCGTGGGCTTCTTGTACCTACAGAAACTTAGTAAATGAATGTATTACCCCATCAATGTTAGGTATCAGAGTGTATCAATGAAAGTGATGTGGTTTGAAACATATATTATTAGAAACAGATCTAACTACTGCGAGGATAACCTCGACGACCTGAGTTTTATATCTTGAGTATACCACTTGGTAAGGCAAACCAATTAGATATAATAGCTGAGCAAACCACATCTTCAAAGTAAAATGAAAATAGCAACCCACCTCTTTTAAAACCGATTTTAGTCGTTCCTCAAAATCCCCACGGAACTTTGCACCAGCAATTAGTTGCCCGAGGTCTAAAGAGATAACCCTTTTGTTTTTCACACTCTCTGGTACATCTCCTCTTATTATCCGTTGTGCTAAGCCCTCAAGAATTGCCGTTTTGCCTGTTCCAGCGCTGCCTATTAATACGGGATTGTTCTTTGTTCGCCGTGATAAGACTTGAATAGTTCGATTGATTTCAGAGTCTCTCCCGATCACTGGGTCTAATTTCCCTTCCTTTGCTCGTGCGGTCAAGTCGACTCCATATTGTTCCAAGGCGGATTTTTGTTCTCCACCACTCATATCCATTCGGTGCGTTCCACCTGGGGGATGTGGACGACCATTTGCGTACGTACGTAGTGCGGTAATAGGTGCGAGATTTCGGTAAGGAAATGCATTAATTGTGCTGCTACATAACATTGAATTTGTACATGGTGATGCAGCTCGAGCTCTAATATGTAGAGGAGCTCTCAAACGAGAAGAGCTGCCGATTTGGCGTATTATCTTAAGGTTCCTCATTTTGAATTCGTAAACAGATGAATTGATGTAATTAACTATGCAAGTACGAGAGAAATGAAGAAGAGAAGGGGAGATAGAGGGAAAATATTAAAGGTCCAAATTGTACATGTCGAAGGATATTTATATTGTAATTCTAAGAATAAAATCTAGAATGCTCTCGAGTATTCCTTTTTTGCCATCAATTCCACCATTCCATTCCATTATTTCCTTATCGTACTAATTTTATTGCGATAAGATACCTTATTTTTTTTTTTGACATTTTATTTATGCCTGATAATTTCATCTTTTTTCCAGCAAACTCAAATCAGGCAGTCAATATTATAGCCATAACCCTTGTTTCCCGCTCGAACTTCCCACTTAAAAATTTAAAATAAGCCACCCGTTGCTGGTCTGTTTACGAATTTCATACGAATTTTAACTTAAGCGATCTTAAAGATAACCTCTAAGCCAATCAAAAGCTCACACTCATACCTTTTTTTGGTGCAGCACCCACCGAATGACTCTAAAAAGGATCCATTTTTATTTTTCTGTTTGTTCTCCCAATACCAAAATTTATCAACCCCACCATCTATCTTCTTCTGCCCACCCACCACAAATTAAACATTCTAACATTCTTCGTCTTTCTTTATTTTTCGAATCAAATAAAAAGTTTTTCTCATTTTCAAATTCAAACGTTAGGAAAGAAATATATTCAAATCTTTCAAAATGGGATTCACAGACCTCGTCTCCGATGCTGGACTTACCAGTAAGCTAATTTCGCTCGTCTCCGATAATCGAGCATTTGAAATGTTGGAAAGCGCAAAAATTGACGTGATTCAGTGTTGAACAACTGGTTGCAGACTCGCTCTTATATCGTTGGGTATGTATCTATTGTTCTCATATGTTTTTATCCGTTCCGAGTTTTATATTGGGAAGATCAACGGCTTTGTGCACATATGCGCACAAGCTGATTCACCTCAAATAACTATTTCCATGATGAGCAACATTGGTCCGTGTTACTGAGCGGCCTCAAGAACCGTCAATGGCGACTACCAAAGCATTCAAGTGCACCTCTGATTTCTTTATTCATTTTCAACTGTTCTCTACTTCTCAAGATAAGGATCAAAGACTAACTGACCTGGTTAGATACTCCCCAAGTCAAGCTGATGTCGCCGTGTTCAAGACTCAGAGCGCCGGCCCAGATGCCACAAAATTCCCCCACGTTGCCAGATGGTATAAACACATCAACTCCTACTCCGAGGACTTCGCCACTCTTCCAGGTGATGCTTCAAAGGGATACGAAACATATGGCCCAGATAAGACCGAGGCTACTTTGAACCCAGCAAAGGCCCCAGCAGCGGAAGAAGAGGACGATGATGATGTCGACCTCTTCGGAAGCGATGACGAGGAAGAAGATGCGGAGGCTGCCAGAATTAGAGATGAGCGATTGGCTGAATACAAAAAGAAGAAGGAGGGAAAGACCAAGCCCGCTGCCAAGTCTATTGTTACTATGGATGTCAAGCCATGGGGTATGTGATTCTTAACGTGCTATAGACAATGTAATACTGACTGGGTGTCTAGACGATGAGACTGATATGAAGGCGTTGGAAGCTGCCGTTCGTGGTATTGAGAAGGATGGTCTTGTATGGGGTGGTTCCAAGCTTGTGCCAGTTGGATTCGGTATCAAGAAGCTACAGATTAACTTGGTCATTGAGGATGACAAGGTTGGTCTTGGTGAATTGGAGGAGGAGATTCAAGAGTTCGAGGACTTTGTCCAATCTACCGATATCGTAAGTTGCTCGCTGCCCATTTCACTCGGCCAAGCTAACAATGACAGGCTGCTATGCAAAAACTATAAAAGCGTATCTACAAATTGCGATTCGCGCGCGGCCCCTGTGTCCTGATATGATATCACGTTGTCTACTGAGGTTATGACCACTCCTCAGAGATTATGAAATAAATAAGTTTTTACGAAATGATGATAGTCGTGGGCTGGGATCGAGATAAAATAGAAAAAAAAGTCCATCACAAAGTAAATTATAATTCCAATATGCCTTGTGAAAGTGCCTGTAAATTCAATCATAACTTCGAATTTATATCCTGCAAAAACTCGTATAGTGAAAACTATTTCCGTACCGTGCTTACTCACTAAACGAGTTAACCTTACACCACACCTTAATTATTGAGGGACACTCATCAGAAGCTACAACCGTAACAAAACCACCCTTCATAACTTCTCAACCACAACAAGCCTCCAGCAAGGAAATAAAAGAAAAATGACTTGGCTGTCAACGTCGATCACTGGACTCGGATTGCTATTTCTCACACACGCGTAAGCATTCAAAAAACATAAGAGGGCCACTGAACTAATATGCGCCGGCTGTAGATGCTACTCTGCCCACGAGCACTCTGTCTTACAATCCACAAGCACTGCACACTTATCATCAATACCTTCGCACACTGTCATACCATCTGCCGCTGCTTCTCTGCCGATCGACATATCTATCGAGACCATTGTAGCTGTTTTCATCGTCTGCCTTGGGCTAGTTTTGGGCACTCCGGAATTACGACCTATACAATGGCGCGTGTGGGCTGGGAAAATTGAGCGAGAGGGAGAGAAAGGCTTTATGAACTCGGATGGAGAAATTGATAAGGACTATATGGGTAATCCATTCAGAGTACTGGAAAGTAGGCCGGGTTTTGTAGATATCAGGAAGCAGAGGACCGAATTTGCGACATGGGTTCGGGATGGGATGATCACGGCACCGAATTGATAGATTCTGTGTACAATTGGCTGGGGGCTTTTCTTTCGGGTTCTCCTGAAAATTATGTACACGATCATGATGAGGAAGTTATGCAGCGTACATGATAAAGAGAGGTTTAGTATGAAGGGAGTTGAGAGCAAATTTGATTCGGATTGCCTCAAACGAGCCTCAAACCCTTCTAGGCCATAAATATCTGGTTTTATGGTTCTGCCTACTAAGTCGGTAGGAATCTATCAATATGACCATATAAAAATTTATTCATGTTACCTGAAAAATCTATCAATCTAGTAGTAGGTAGGTTAAGTAAGCTGTGCGGGCAGAAACAGCCAAATTAAGAAGGAACATACATGGTCGCCTTAAAACGCCCAATGCTTCCTTGACTTTTGACTTTGAATTTTCACTCTTAATCTCAATTTTAATTCTCACATTCCGGGTCGTTACTCTGCACTCAAAATCTACTGCATTTTATGAATATATCTTCATCTTTTGTCTCCATATTGCTTACAGATATCTACGTGTCTTAAAGCGAGTTCTGTCCTGACATTTCCTACATGATTTGATATCTCTCAACTTTCACCTCAATTTATCGTTACTCTTCATCGTTATTTCCAAGCTTTGTAGCAACACCTCGTCATGCCACCATTCAAGCGTCGCCGGCTTAGTACAGCTAGTTCTAAACGTCAATCATCCTCCAAAGCAAGGTCGAGCTCCCAGCCAGCCTCAATACCTCGAAATTTACCAATATCTTCTTCGGTACCTCCAAACATTCCTCCAAGAAATCGAGTTTCTTTCAAGCCATCATCGCATGCGGGACCAGCATCGTCTGCTGCGATTCAAAGGGAGAGGGACGGTCCCCTCCCCGAGGACGAGACTGAGGCAGATATTCAAAGACGGGAGGACTTGGATGCTATAAGCGAAATAATCATGGCAGTCGAACTGAAAGAGCGCGGCACAGTCGGTTGTGCATACTACGTTGCTAGAGAGGAGAAATTGTGTTTGATGGCAGACATTAGCATGGGAGGTCTTGATATTATCGATACTCTGAAGCTTCACGCCGAGCCTACAGGTATTCTCTGATGGATAATTTCCAAAATTGTGCTATGCTGAAACACCCAGTTATTCTGATTAGCACGCGTTGTGATGAGACCTTGGAAGATCACCTTAGCAAAGATGCCAAGGGCATTGACCGAGGAGACGATGCAAGTAAGTACCCATTAGGATTGATCTGACCTGAACTCATTTAAAATAGATGAAATATTTGGCTCCTATATCCTAGATTCGCGTCCATCATCTGAATTCTACTACGAAGCTGCGAAAGGTAAGTTGGTCAATCTGGATTTCGAAGCACTACAGGGGACAGGCATGGCATTCGCTACTCCTGGCGATGAGATGGCGGGACCGCAAAACTATGACCAGGTAGATTCGAACGGTGCAGGGCGGCAAGGCAGGCTGATGAGACTCGCGGGCTGGATCGATCTCGAAAGTCGGCTTTCGGTAAATCTGCGTGATTCTCCTTTATATCGATCTAACATTACTGCAGGTTGGTTGTGCTGGTGCGGTCCTCAGTTACCTCGGACGACGGAAGAACATTGATTACTTGCCGAACGACGAAGCTGCGTTGGTTGCGTTTCGCATCCATACAATCGAAATGTTTTCCTTATCAGATATGATGTTTGTGAACGCCGATACCTTGTCCTCGCTCCAGATTATACAATCGGAAAGCCATCCGAACTCACACATGCAAGGCCCCAACAAGTCGACTTCCGGGGCAAAAGAGAGTCTATCCTTATTTGGGTTATTCTACCATCTGGCGAGTACACCCCAAGGGAAACAAAAGCTTCGACAGATGTTCCTAAGACCAAGCGTGGATATGACAATTATCAATGAAAGATTGAAGACGATAGGTATCCTTCTACGCCCAGAGAATTCGTCTGCTTTGGATAAAATTCGTAAGAATCTGAAGAAAATAAAGGATATTAGATCTGTTGTGGTACACATGCACAAAGGTATTAGCGGTGGTTCTGGCAAATCTACTGCTATTCAGAGTGGGGTTTGGGGCAACATTCGAACTTTTTCGTTCAGTTCTCTGAAGATATTGGAAGCAATACATGAGATAACAGGGGATGAGACGGTGATTTTTGGGAAGGTAAGTTCCCCGAACGAAATAGAACGACCCAGGCTTATGAGACTCAATAGCTCCTCAATCAAACCCACCCTCGCGAAATCAATGGCATTGGTCAAATTATTACAGAGACGGTCGACTTTGAGAGGTCTCCAGAACAACATCGCGTGACAGTCATGCAAGGTATAGACCCTGAACTGGACGGCATGAAAAGAACATATGATGGTATGGAAAGTCTCCTCACCGACGTGCAGAAGAAGATGACGGAAGACCTGCCAGAATGGGCTTGTCAGTATGTCGAGAATTGCATCTACTTCCCTCAACTCGGATTTTTGACTGTTGTGCAACTGGATGAGGCGACTGGCTCTGGGAAATATGAAGGCGAAGGTGTAGAAGGTGACGCTTGGGTAAGAATGTTTGTCAGCGATTCAAAGGGTTACTATAAGAACAAAAGAATGAGGGACTTGGACAACTATATTGGTGACATGTATAGCATGATTACAGGTAGGCTATCATTTAGCGATCGATGCCTTGTCCCAACTAATCTTCTTTTCCAACAGATAGAGAGATTGAAATTATACACGACCTTACCGTCCGAGTTCTAGAGCATGAGAAGCTTCTCATCACTGTCTCAGACCTGTGTGGAGAACTTGATAGTCTTGTCGCTCTCGCCGTCGGAGCTCATAGATATCGTTTCACTGCTCCGACAATAACATCAAGCAATATCATCCATATTGATAGGGGTCGGCATCCTTTACAAGAGCTCACAGTACCATCTTACGTCGCCAACGACTGTTACCTTACTGGTGGAGCTGGTCCTGAAAGTAACCAACGTGCTTCCTATGGTTTACAAAGCTCCGAGTGGTCATCCGACTGTGGCGACTATCCAAGTATGCTTCTAATGACTGGCCCAAATTACTCTGGAAAGAGTGTTTATCTAAAACAGACGGCCCTGATCGTCTACTTGGCCCATATTGGTAGTTATGTGCCGGCTGAGAGAGCAATTATTGGGTTGACAGACAAAATTTTGACTCGGATCAGTACACGTGAAAGTGTTTCTAAGAACCAGAGTGCATTCATGATCGACTTGCAACAGATTGCCCTTTGTATTACTCTTGCGACCAGTCGTAGCCTCGTGATTATTGATGAATTTGGTAAAGGAACCAACTCTACTGATGGTGCTGGTCTCGCCTGTGGAACATTCGAATACTTTTTGGGCCTTGACGAAAACCGACCAAAGGTTCTCGGAGCGACACATTTCCACGAGATATTTGAGAATGGATTCTTGTCACCACGACCTGAATTGGCTTTTGGCCATATGGAAGTTCTGGTAGATACAGAAGCGGAGCTGGTTGAAGATCAAGTTGCATACCTTTACAACTTTATCATGGGGCGAAGTACCTCGAGCTTTGGCACCTCTTGTGCCGCTATGAATGGTATCGATTCTACTATAGTGGAACGAGCAGAGGAGCTTATTCTCTTGGGGGCGCGAGGGGAGGATCTCATGGCGGCTCTTGCTGCAAATCTCTCGAGTAAGGACACCGACGAGTTAGAGGATGCAGAGCGAGTTGGAAGACAATTCCTTGAACAAAATCTCCCTCTAACAATTGGCAACAATGCCATCGTCGACATCCGAACTATTCTCCAAAACATCTTGGTCCTCGAAACATAGTTTCATAATCTGGGTATGAGTAGTAGCCCTTGTCTGAAAATCGCTGGCTTGAATTGTTCGCAATATTTTACATGTTGATTTATCTAAATTTAGCTGCAAAACGATGTGTTCTCTTTGTTGCAAATAACGCTTACTTATTTTCACATTACGAGGAATTGCGTAATATAGAATATATTTGACAGTTTTGGGGCTTCCAATGACTTGAAGATTGATAAAGAAAAAAGTAACTGGAAACCTTCAAAATTCTTCAACTACGATCAAAAATGCCAAGAAGTCTTTAGGGCTAGGAAATCCCAGCGGAGATAATAGAGTTCGCAAGGCTGAGATATTGATGTTGCCCAGCCAAGGCGAAGAAAATTCCCCAAAGCTTATCAATGCCTTATATTCTTGTTTGATTGGCATTCAAAAGTCAATTCAGACATCATGTTCCCCGTCCCTCAAACAAACCACGTAGTCTCTCGCCACGCCTTACCTGCCCGAAGGTATGCCGACTGTGTTTACTTTTCGTGTATGACACTTGTTGGGTTTCATATTCCAGAGATGTTCCTTTACCATATTTCATACACCGCGTAAAGGTGTTACGATGATAGATTTCAATACAACAGGACTTTGCCGTTAAATCGGCGTTGATTGAGCTTGAAAGTTTCAAGCTGCTGACGTTGTTCTGAAAAATGGACCCAGAATCTAAGTTTTAGAGTATGGTCAGTCAAGTGGAGAGCCCCATATGAAGAAGTCGATTATGCTTAATGTCCCGCTCATGGAGAATGCACTAGTACGTGTAGCTATGGACCAATGTTGTCGATCTGATCATCAGATCCACAAGTTATCCATGCGATATATCAAAGTGCTGGGGTATCTCAAGCCAAGCGGTGATCTTTGATGTTTGCGATATCTCGGCATGCTTCATCGAAGACAAGTTTATCCGAATTGAAGCAATCTCATCTCCAGATCAGATCAGGGAAGGTCGATGGACATGCATTAATCACTTCCACACAAGAACGTCTGTCTTTACCCTCTTCTTGGTTTCCACCTTGTGGATGATAGAGAAAACAGACATGCATGCACATCATTCGGTTGCGTCGGCCACTAAGAAGTTGGGGAAACTCGAGTTGAGTTTCCAATGTGCAGGTTAGAGTTTTGGGATTTTATGGGATCACCTTACTCATTCGTTGACATGCAGGTACCGAAGTGCCAATAATCGTTACGCATCTTGAGAGAGATATATTTTTAGGTAGTGGAAGGCAAAAATGCATTATTTGTGGAGATATGGCAAATGTCTCCACAGCGAAGTGTAAGTGATAAGATATAAGACACTCTACTTGCACTACCTATATTCTTCTTTATCAATTCATTCTTATACAATCTTCTGTTTGATACAAAGTCATTAAAGCTATTTTCAATACTACATTATTCCAATAATCGACAAACTTCATCTACTATTAACATCAATTCGATAATCA
Organism: Rutstroemia sydowiana; assembly: GCA_000812895.1. Lineage (NCBI taxonomy): Eukaryota > Fungi > Ascomycota > Leotiomycetes > Helotiales > Rutstroemiaceae > Rutstroemia > Rutstroemia sydowiana. The sequence continues at coordinate 23,493 of JWJB01010563.1, forward strand.
TCAACACAAAACACTTCCTTCAACTACCAATCAATCAACCATCAATATGCATTACTCCAACGCACTCATCTTGGCCATCGCTGCCACCACTGTTGCCGCAGCCTCTTCTTCCTCCAGCTCTGCAGCTGTAAGATCCAAAACCCACACCTATAATCTTTACAACATCGGCTAACAATCAGTGCAGAAGGCAGCCCCTTCTAAGCCTGCCGCCGCCGCCGAGTTGAATGCCAGAGCAAGCCCTAGCGCTTCAGCCGTAAGATTTCAACTCACTTCTACAATATTCATAACATTAGCTAACAAGTATTACAGAAGCCCGCTGTTGCCGCAGCCTCTTCCTCCTCCAGCTCTGCTGCTGTAAGATTCAAACCTCACCTCTAATCTTTATAACATTGGCTAATAATCAATGCAGAAGGCAGCACCTACTAAGCCAGCCGCCATGATGCCAAGAGCAAGCGCAACTAAGGCCGGCAAGCGTGCTCCCTACAATGGTAAAGCAGTTAACTTTGCTGGTTATGCTCGCGCTTCCGGCTCTCCCAGCTCTGCCAACGGTGCAGCCAAACCTACCGTTAGTATTTCCTATCTTTCTCTGCATCTGCATATCATCCCCTATTTCCCTTGCCATCGATTCCCATTTCTCATTATTCCTCATACACACATGCTTCACATCGCATACACCAGTAACAATCCAATCAACTAACCCCCGTAACAAAACCACCCTTCATA
>JWJB01010564.1:0-16020 GCA_000812895.1 Rutstroemia sydowiana
GTCATTCTCCATTCATACTTGCCATTACTGGTCCTGAATCATCCGCTTGTGCAAAGCGACGAAACTCACGCCAGTGGAAGTTCTTCGTCCGTTGCCCTTCAACCGATTGCTTCCGGTCAAAGTCATGGAGAACCTGCAGATATCTATAACAAAATCGAACCGGAAACCCTGATTCTTGGCTCTAAAGCGGATTCTTCAGATCTTCAGTTATCCACCAGGATTTCCAGTAAAGGAGTAGGCATCGGTTACATAGCAGCAGTATCTGTTCAGGTCGTTTGCATCGCCATTTTGTTCATTATGGACAGTGCCGACGTGTCATCTACACTTCCTCTTCGGACGGTTTTATTCTTTACTGGCGCATGGTGGCTCACATTCACTATTCCGTCGGTTATGTGGCTTCGAGACAGACCAGGACCGCCGCTTCCTACAGCGCTTTACCAGGTAGGCAGCAGCTTTCGTATGTGTATGGCATATACAGCTTTTGCCTGGAAGTCGATCTGGAAAACCATCAAGGTTGCTGTTAAACTCCGCCAAGTAATCTTATTTCTGGTTGCCTGGTTTCTCCTTTCTGATGCCGTGGCTACTATCTCGGCTACCGCCATGCTATTCGCTAGAACTGAGCTGCAAATGGGTACCGTCGCTGTGGCTCTCCTTTCTATCGTAGCCACGGGTTCAGGCATAGTAGGGGCTAAAGTTTGGCCCATTATAACCAAGCGATACTCATTAAAGACCAACCAAACGATCGTTTGTTGTCTTTTGTTGCTGGAAATAGTACCGTTGTACGGCCTCCTTGGCTACGTCCCTTTCATTCAGGCCCTGGGAGTTGGTGGACTTCAAAGACCCTTTGAAATCTACCCGCTTGGCATGATACATGGAATGGCCATGGGTGGTATATCGTCATATTGCCGATCCTTCTATAGCATCATGATACCCCCAGGTAGTGAAGCAGCATTCTTTGCATTGTTCGCAATCACAGATAAGGGAAGCTCGGCTGTAGGACCTGCAATCGTTGGGAGAATCGTAGACGCCACGGGGCAAATCCGACCTGCATTTTGCTTCCTTGCGGTTCTGATCGCTTTACCTGTTCCTATGATTTGGATGGTGGATGTTGAGAAAGGCCGAGAGGATGCTGTTAGAATGGCCGAGCTGACGGGTAGGAACAGTGACGGACATGAAGATTACGATGACCAGTCAGTTGAAGGTCATGAAGCTGAGGGATTGATGAGAGATCATGATTAATCTAATTAGTATATATGCAAAATGACTAAGACACATAGAGTAGAGCTATATAGATTTGATTTATTTGTTGGAAGCAATTTAACCAATCGGATACATACCATCGTCATATTGCATTAATGATGCGGGTTAGTAAGATCGCCTGAGCCCTGCAGTAAGATTTTTGTGGGGTTGTCAGCAGGTTGCATACGGAGTAGCTGGTAATCAAATTTTAGTGGTTCCATTGGACAATGCGCTGGAGCTAAATACAATCCGCACATGCCCTTGGAATATTACTACAGACCTCCAAGCTTCTTAAGGTCAGCAAGTTGCATTTCATTTTCCTTATCATTTCTTTTCACAATTCTTTGGACGTCCCTCTTTAGCCTAAGGAATAACACATTGGAAATTATGTCAAAGACTACTAGTACTAGTAAAACCGGCGCGATGGTTCCCACAATACGAGCTATAGAGATTCAACCCATGCCTCAACGAGCCGAAATACAAATGTATGGGGAGGATTGGACAGGGACAAGTAGCACGATCCTAAGAAGGAAGCTACAAAATCGATTAAACCAACGGGCTTCTCGTTTGTCTCCCTTGAAACAAATATTCTTCTTGTGCGTCATGTTTAATATCTCTACAGGAAAACGCAGACGATTACCGAAAGAACCGACAACATCTGAATGCGTAACCGAAGACGTCTTAATCCTTGAACCGTACGGAAGAGCACCAAAGAAAAACATATGTACCGACCGTACGACATGGAATCGCTTACTCAACTCACCCTCATTCAGCAATTATGTTAAGAACACACCCATTTCTTCAGATTCCCACTTACTCACTCTTCTCCACTTCAACCTATTCCGAGCTTTGATCGGTAATACGCAAATGCTCAAACTCAACCTATTGGAAATGGATCAAGATATTCCTTCCCCATTCAATGCACGTGCTGGCACGGGACAGCAACAAGAGCCCTTGACCTTACCACTCACACTTCAGCCCACAGAACTACAAAGGACGATCGAACACCACCCAGAAATCGACGTTCTCCCAATCCCAAAGTGTAGGGATAATATTCTCTCGGCTCTGGCGATAGGACTTACCTATGATGATTTGGAACTCTGCTGTGATTTGATGTATGGAGTTGGAGATGGGAGAACGGGGTTTATTGTTTGGGGTGATGCTTGGCTTCCTAGTAGCTGGGAGGTGGAAGAATCGTTTGCGAAGAAGTGGGCTTGGGTACTGAAGGATTGTGATGAGCTTTTGACCAATACGAATAACCGGCGAAGGGGTAGGGGAGAAAAACCGATCAATCTATACGCGGATGCGATTTCTTGGAACTATGGTTTGTCTCGGGCTTGAATCGTAAAAAGTGAGTATTGGTTCTTTTTTGACGGGGGTTTTATTCGTTGTTTCTTTAAGAACTTGATTAGCTTGCATCTGTACTCACAATACGTTCGCCAGGAACCGACTAGCGATGGAATTAGGGGGGTGGTACTTCACAACCCGCCGAGTATTGAGTCAGTTACACGACCGGTACTTAGATCAGATGTAACTGGCTTACGCCAGTCTCCACGCTTTTGGGAGCGTTTTACTATTAGACGATAGATGCATTGAACAAGAAAAATTAAAGATACATAAGTTCACGTTCTGAAGTATCAAAACGCGTGATACTGAGTAACCATGATGTACGAAATTTTGGTGGGAAAACTTCGCGACTAGAGAAACTCGTATTTGAGTGTTTGCTTTATGGCAATTTGATTGGTTCCTACCAATCAGAACCTTGCTAACTGATGTTTGCTTCTAGCAATACTTTACTGTGGTCTGATTATTTGATGTTCGGCTGCAGGCCAGCGGCGTTGCTTCGTAGATAAACAGAACCATTGGTGAGTAAGGCGCCTGACTAATTGAAGGGCCCAACATGAGGTGATGTTGGCCACCGTATCTTACTTCAGTACGTATCATGTACCACTTTACTTAACTAGATACATTCCATTCTGTGCTCTGCATACAATTCCGCCATCGCGTTAGCAGAGCCGAATGGCGATTTAATGATCAAGACTCCAGTGACTGCATCACTCGACTTTTTGGGCAGCATGGACCAAAGGCCTCCCAACCAGGCCCTCGGAGGAGATCCCGAGAAAAGTAATCATGCATCCGGCGAAGAACCCGTGCAAGACTCCGATTCAACTTCATCATTACCCAAAGAGGATTTCATCGCCTGCTTACAAGTCCTCGGCGCATTCTGTCTCAATCTCAACACCTGGTAAGCCTTTCATCACACTATCTCTCTCATACAAATCACGTTACATCAAACTCACACACCCCACAACAGGGGTCTAATGAACGCCTTTGGCGTCTACCAAACCTTCTACGAGCTCAACCTCCTCACCACCTCATCCTCATCCACCATCTCCTGGATCGGATCCGTACAAGCCTTCCTCATGTTTCTAACCTCCGTTGCCGCAGGCCCAATCTTCGACGCCGGCTATTGTAATTTCTTACTATGGGCTGGTTCACTCCTCACCGTTCTTGGTATGTTTATGACGAGTCTCTGTAAGACTTATTATCAGTGTTTCTTGGCTCAAGGTGTCATGATGGGTTGTGGGTTCGGATTGCTGTATTTGCCAGCGCCGGCAGTGGTTTCTCAGCATTTTCATAAGAGACAGGCGCTCGCTATTGGGTTGTCATCTGCTGGTAGCGCTGTTGGTATGTTATCCTGTTTGGTCATAATTCCTTACCCTTCTTTCATTTGGCTTCGATTGACGAAAATGGTTTGCAGGGGGTGTGATCTACCCCATTGTCTTCACACAATTGCAGCCCCACGTTGGGTTTGGATGGGCTACTCGTGTCATCGCCTTCATCATTCTAGGCACATCCATTATTCCCATCCTCGTAATGAAATCTCTCACAGTCCCGACATCATGGGGCAGCGTATTAGATCGTACAGCGTTGAGCGATATTCCATATATTCTGCTCAATATTGGGCTTCTTTTCGGGTTCATGGGCTTATGGATCATTTTCTATTATATCCAATTGTATGCACTAGAGAAGAGTAGTGTATCCTCCGAAATCGCAAGCTATCTCCTAGTCATCATTAACGCTGGTTCGCTGGCTGGTCGAACTTTCACAGGATTTTATGCTGATAAAGTCGGTTCTATAAATGTGCAGACTACGGTAGCAGCCACAAGTGCGATACTAACATTTTGTCTGATTGCGATTAAAGATACGGCCGGCCTTATCATTTATAGTCTATTGTATGGATTTTCAGCGGGGGCGTTCATGGGTCTTCCCGCAGCAGGAGTAGCTAGGTTATCTGAGGATGGCAGTAAGATCGGTGCACGCATAGGAATGACGTTGGGGTTCGTAGGATTTGGAGTTTTGGTGAGTAATCCGATAGCGGGTGCAATTCTGGGGGATGACCATCGGGGTTGGGTGGGCTTGATTGTGTGGTGTGGTGTGTTGCTCATGGCTTCGGTGATTAGTATGGTGGCAAGTAGGGTTGTGAAGGTCGGTTGGGGTTTGATGAAAGCGATTTAAATAGTTAATCGGAGGAGATGTCAGGTTGCAATGTTCTGATTCATCAATTACGAGGTGGATACTCTGTAAATGTGACTATGATGGAAGATGTTATTCAAGGATTGAGAAGCAGGGCTTTCCTATCAACGAACCACTCCTTTTTTGCACTTTGGTCAAGATCGATGCTGTATGGCATGGCCACATTGGATTCAAACTTCTGTAGCATGTGTTGCTACATGAACCTATCTTGCAACATGTGCTTTTGAAGTATAGTAATCAAAAGTTGCAACAAAATAATCAATTGGATTCAGCAGCTTTTCTACCATGGTGTGCCTAGACAAGACATGGCAAATACGTTGCAAAATATATATTAAAAACATCAAATCATGTACATTGGTATATTGAGTGATCGTAACTCGTATTTCCTTGCGCTTTCCCATCAATTTATCAGGTCATAATCATTAATCGCTTGAACCTTCGGCGCTGAACTCGATGTCTGTATCCACATATTAGACTTTACATCTCCATCAACCCTGAGCAGCGTCCACTTACCGGATCAAACGTATATCCCAACCACTCCTTAGTCAATCTCCTCGCCAACTCCAACCCGATGACTCTTTGTCCAAGACATAAAACTTGCGCATCATTACTCAACACTGCTCTCTCTACACTAAAACTATCATGAGCAGTGACAGCCCTTATACCGGTTACTTTATTCGCAGATATGGCGACGCCAAGGCCCGTACCACAAATTAGCAGTGCGCGGTCAGCCTTTCCGGATGCAATCAGTTTCGCAGCATCGACGGCGAAATGAGGATATGCGGTTTTATCGGTGGCTGTGAGAGGGCCAACATCATGAACCGAGAGGACGCGAGGGTCTGCGGAGAGATCTTTGGTAAGTAAGGCCTTGTAGTCGAAACCGGCTACAAAATGAAGTTGATTAGTATTTAGGATGGAAATTATATAAAGTGGTGGAGACAGAGGGAAACTTGCCATCGTCACCACCGACTACTATTCTCAAGCCTGTGCTCTCTGAGCTTGTAGAGGTATTGGAAGATGGTGACATAATGATGTATGTGGATATATTATATACAAATCGTCAAATGCGGGGTTGCAGAATCCGGGGTAAAGGCACAAACAAATGCTTTGCAAGAAGAAAATTCATGAAAATTTCAATGTTGAAGGACTGAGAAAATGGAAAGAAGGGGACTGCTTCACAACACATTATATACATACTTATGATCCAAACCTCGGAAAACCTACTCGTTTTTGTTGATGCGATTCTAAAAGGAGGTTTCCCCTCAATGGATTTGTCTGCGCCGGGTAACCTAATTGGGAAATCCCGCGGTTGGCAAGGCCCAATTTTATAGTAGTGCCGGATAATAGCCCAACGGATCTTTACCGACTTTATGGTTCGGATAGAATAACTACATCTTCTTCCCTGGGTCGTACCTCAAATTTCAGGATCGATTGTAGTCGCTGTCGCTTTTCAAAAACAGTGGCCTAAAGACCCAAAATCTTTGATTTGGAAACTTCCAACCGACATCATGACTCAAGACTCCAGCAAAAGAACCGTGGGAGTCTCACTTAAAATGTATTTTGACCTGGAGAAAACTTCACAATACATAAGAGACTGTGCACCTCTGGGACCCCATGCGCTATCCCACAAGGTCGATATCTTCATTATCCCCGATTTTTTATCACTCACGGCCGCAAGTACTATTCTTCGACTGGAAGCACCAACGATTAAACTCGGTGCGCAGGATTGTTTCTGGGAAGATGACGGAGCATATACAGGAGAAGTGTCACCTGCTGTATTGAAGAACATCGGATGTTCATTGGTGGAACTTGGACATGCGGAGAGAAGGCGGTTGTTTGGAGAAACGGACGAGACTGTAGCCAACAAAGCAAAAGCTGTGGTTCGAAATGGAATGACACCGCTTGTATGCATAGGAGAGAAGACGAGAGGAACAATCGAGCAGGCAGTGGAGGAATGTAAAGGGCAGGTAGTATCGATTCTAGATGTAGTGGATTTGGATCGAGAGATCATTTTTGCATATGAACCTGTTTGGGCAATTGGACAGGCAAATCCGGCAGAGGCAGATTACGTAGTTGCCGTGGTCAAGGGATTGAGGAAGCTCTGTGCTGACAGGGAGGTGAGATTTCTGTATGGAGGTTCGGCAGGGCCTGGTACGTTCGATAAAATGAGAGATGGGGTTGATGGATTGTTTTTGGGAAGATTCGCTCATGACGTGAAGAATTTTCAGGAGGTTATTAGTGAGGTTGCGAGTTGAGATGATGTGAGTGAGGAGTCTACATAAGTAGTAAGAAATTGAATTTAAATCTTTAACTTTGGCTATAGAATTTTCCAATATCCCCTTTATAGAAGATCTGTTTAGTAAAGAAAGGATGGTGATAGATGGGTAGAATGAATAAAATATTTGAATATCTTACTATATTGTACTCTGCAATGGGGGTTTCAAATGTGGCTGGTAACCTTAAGGTTACTAAGCACAAAAACTAAGCTCAACCACAATCTTTTGTTTACCTGTGGGTGTGGGTGGTGGTTGCAAAACAAACATGCAAGAGATGTGAGAGCAATAAAGTCATAAGCAGCAAGAGTTGCTACGAATACGCACATTGCCCAAAAAAATCTGAAATTTACAAAATATGGAAATGAATTTATGTTTCAAATACACTCCTACAAGAAGTATAGGTATAGGTATAGGTATAGTTCTAGTTCTATATCAAAATCAATTTTGCAACCATCAAACAGAAAGCTACTAGTGATTTTAGTCCATTGATTACGACCTTTAAACTCAGGTTAATCAAATATGAATCGAGCGGCATCATAATGAGATCCGAATTTGCTAGACATCGCAATCTCGAAGTGCTTGGACAGTGATTGTGCCGCTGCACGTTTTACAAACAGAAAGTGCACCCGCTGGAAGCAATAAATGGAGAGAAAGATTCAAGCATACGAGAAGTCTTCTGTCATTGCCGCTGATACTCGTTAATTATTCCTCTCATTTAAGACTGTTGCACAAGGTATATTTTTGTGGCCCCTAATACTTCATTTCACGGTATTTGAGCCCTTTGAGACAATTGGCTTCAGCGCGCAGGATTTTTCGTGCCCTTCATCTCATTATGATTACACGACTAGCTATTGGAGATGCAAGGCAAAGTCGTTCTCGAAGCTTTTGATTGGGTTTGTATACTGTGTGTATGACATGCTTCCGTCATTTTGTGCGCAGAACAATTTTTACCGACGACAGTGCCATCAATTTATAGGATACCGGCCTAGCTTGATGTCTACACGGAAATGAGAAGTTTCCTATAGTGAAACGCACTATTTATACTCTCGATGGCAACTTGTGTGGTATCCACGAGAGCATGTAAGGACGCCGCGGAACTCTTTACGACGCGACGCGCTGCGTCTGCGCCTGTGCGCATGAGTTTGGTAGTACGCCCAAGACAAAGCTGCATATATCTAGAAGTAACAAGCTAGCTTCATCTGATGGCTCATAATGGATATTTTCAGATTTTCACTGGTGTATGTTTCATCGATAATATATATGGATGCGGAAATGCATAGGCCAGCCGAACTTCACTTATTAGATGTGGGTTCATTTATAGGCGGCGATGTTGTGCTTGTACCGGGTCCTCTTTTATCCTTTCGTATTTTCATTTACTTGTCAACATCTATCGAAAATTAAGCCGCATTTGGTTTCAAGGAGAAATCGAATGCCGATTACGATGACCTGAATCCAACAGGGTAAAGCTGGTCAATATTGAATGGCACGGATGGGGAGCTCCTTCCTAGACACATCTAGCACAAACCAAAAACCAAGCTAAAACAGCCAGACAGATGCACTACCTATAGAATGTATCTAATGGATCTGTGCTTAATTAATACCCGCGACTACTCGACTATAATCTATTATACTCGGTATGCCCATATTTAATGAGTTTTCTATCAAAGCGTACAGGGGGGCAATTTGGCTGCAAGCCTCACGTCAAGAAGAAGATTTAGTCTCAATCACTGCTAAATTCTTCAGCCTTAACCCCCCTGTACGCTATGGTAGAAAACTCATTAAATACGGGCATACCGAGTATGTCAGATGGACCTTACTAAATAGGATTTGATGGAGATCCCTTGCCGAACCTTACTTATGCCGCCACCACAGCTCGATGGCTTAGAAAAATAACGTCAACTTTTTTGACATATAAATTTGTCCACGTTGATTTTCTAGGTACCAAATATCAAATATGCCTACAATTAACAACTTATACGTACCTAGGTACGGAAAAGTCGATCCTTACATATTGAAATGAACACGAAGTATTATTAGTATTATCCCAGGGATGGACTACGAAACTAGTGAAGAGCACATAAAAGTAGAACAGCTCGCAAAAGGAATATTATCGCCCGCTTCAACGCTTTATACTTTTCATCTGAATAAATAGTATAAAGGTAATAAAGGGTTTCTAGTGTTTCAGCATTGGCAGTTCGTGTTACTTAAGAGTTACTAAAAATCTATCGTTATCTTATATATCCACGAGGTCATTCTTTCTTTATACTTTCGAAACTTTTTCTGAGTAACTCCATATCACAAGCTTACCAAAGTTCTCTCGATTACAACAGAAGATATGACGAAGACAATCGTAGTTCTAGGAGCATCTTATGCCGGATTAACAGTTTCTCACAAGTCAGTCAATCAATTTTGAAATATAAAAAGAGTTGTGTAGCTAATATGGGTTTTACAGGCTTCTCAAGATCACTCGACCAACATGTCCTGATCTTAAGATTATCTTGGTCTCGCCAACCACACATATGTATTGGAATATGGCATCAGTTCGAGGTTTGTGAAATCATACATGGTATGGGCCAAATTCTTACAGAAAACAGCAATCGTTCCAGGGCAATTCAACGATGATAAGGTGTGCCAATTCCGTTCTTCGCCTCCTTCAGAATCGTGAAAGCTAATCATAGTCCCGCCCGCAGATGTTCGCGGACATCCGACCCGGCTTCCAAAACTATCCTAAAGACTCCTTTGAATTCGTGCTCGGAACCGCAACTTCAATGGACACTACCAGTAAATCCGTAACGATCAAAACAGCCGCGGGTTCTGAAACCGTTCAAAAGTACGACACGTTGATTATCGCCACCGGCACTAGCACAATCGGAGAAGTGCCATGGAAAGGAGCAGCTTCGGGATACGAGAAAACTAAAGAGTTATTGCACGCGTTCCAAGACAAGGTCAGGGAAGCCAGTTCGATCGTAGTAGGTGGTGCTGGAGCCACGGGTACAGAAACATCTGGTGAATTAGGCTTTGAGTTTGGGAAGACTAAGGAAATCACTCTGGTAATGTCTTCCTGGCAAATTGCCACCGTGCAAGAAACGCAGGGCACCTACTAACGAACCCCATTTCAGATCACTTCCGGCGACGAAATCCTCAAAGGCTCCGTCCCCACCGCCATAGCCAAAGGTGCCGAGTCGGAGCTCCAAAAACTCAACGTGAAGATCAAGCTCAACACAACCATAACCTCCTCATCCGTATTACCCGATGGAAAAACCGAGCTCATCCTCTCCAACAACGAGAAACTCCTCTGCGATCTCTATCTCCCCACCGCAGGAACCACACCTAATACCTCTTTCATTCCCGACGCATTGCTTGACGAAAAGCGCTACGTAAAAGTAGATCAGCATTTACGGGTTGAGGGCATGGAAGATGTTTGGGCTGCGGGCGATGTGATTAATTCTCAGCCTAGTCAGTATGTATATGCGGATAAGCAGGCTGTGGCACTAGCGAAGAATCTAGATTTGGTGTTAAAGGCGAAGGAACCAGTTGTTTATAAAACGGATGGTGCTCGTATGTTTTTCCTTCTTCATCTTTCTTTTTCCCGATTCCCATTTCCCGAATATATGCTAATTGAACAAAGCAATGATTGCCGTCACATTAGGGAGAAGTCGTGGAACCGGAAGAATGGGTGGTTTTAAATTCCCCAGTTTGGTTGTTTGGCTCGTTAGTAAGTCGCCCCACTTTACCCCCCTCTTCCCTCCCTCGTTTGATCATACCCATGTATACATACATACTAATTGTGAAATAGAGGGTCGTACACTTGGTACCCAGAATTTGACATCTTATGTAAACGGTACCAAGTTTTAGATGTGGCCAAGTAGGTTTGGGTTATCGGGTCGTGAGTGATGGTGGCATGTAATGAGGTATTTGGGGGCGATGGGAATGCTTTACTTGTGCGTTTGTTCCAATCAATGGGAATCTTATATCAAACCCCTGCGATGGTGAATAATAGTGAGGGAAGAATTTCAACTTTCGATTAATGCTGTAGTAGTATATGATAAAATAGATAGGTTTATGTTTTGATGTTCTAATACAGGATTCTATAATGATCTTGCTTGTTGCGCAACACAGCTTCTACCGACGTCTATAATCGACTTCTATCTTCTCCGTAATACTTCCATAGCGAACTAGGTAGAATGGCCATTTCGAATATACTGTTGTACAGGTTGTGCGCCAAGTACCTTATAAAGCCCCCAAACGCCCCTCCTGCGATCCCATGCACGCTCCCATTCCAATAAGTTTGCCACCATTACTCATCTCCCATTACTTTCCGCCGCATTGCGGTATCCTTCTTCGTTGCCAGCATCTCTTTCCTCATCACGTCATTAAATTCCTCCCAGCCATCCAAATACAAATGATGTCCTGCCTTTTTGATAACAACCACTTCCTGCCGCCCATTCTCTAATTGCTTCTCTTCTTTGCTAGCTTGCTTCAAGACTCGATCTTGCTCTTCTTTGCATGCTTGAACAGCGGCATGTCCCCCTGCTATATCCATCCAATCATTCTCACCGTACATAAAAAGGATTGGGTAACCATGTTCCTTTTGCGCAAGCGGATTCTTTGACGTACTGGATGCCGCAATATTTTGTCTTCCGACGCCGTGGATACGCCTGATCAACGGTGAACGTGCATGCGCGCCAGGGGCAAGAACATAAGGTAGTACAAATTCACCGCTGCCTCGTTGACGGAATAATGAATATGCGTAGTGGTGCAAAGCTTGACTCTCCTCCGTTTCCAAATGAGAGAAGCGACGAGATGTCCATCCGGACACGAGACGGGGGCCCAGAGGGCCTGCCCAGCGAACGATGGAGAATGGAGACACGTTGGCGTCCCACAGAGTCGTGAGCCAAAAGGGATAGGGACGTTTGGCGGGCTCCTTAGTACTGAGGGTTTTGCGTTTGTCCGTAGAATTAGATACGACGTCTTCTTGATCTTGGGTAAATTCGCTAGCCATTGTGGAATCTTGGGGTTCAGGCATAGAAGCGTTCACAGCATATGGGTCTTCAGGTACGCCAACAGGTGAGGCTAGAATGAGTTTGTTGAGGTGTCCGGGATATTTGAGCGAGTATGCCACGGCCATGTAGCCGCCCATACTGTGGCCTAGTAGGGTAAATTTGTCGATTTTCTTCAGTACGCGCCACTCTTCAAGAGCATCAATAAACCAGTTTTCCGCTTCGGTGATTTTGCCGGCTTGGTCTTTCGCACATATCTTAAACGACGGTCTTGAGCTACGTCCCATACCTAGCATATCCAAAGCGTAAATTTTCCAGCCAGGCACTCGACTCATCCCTTCGAAATTCTTGTAGAAAAACCCCAGACCTGCGCCGTACCCATGGAGCATTACGAGGTTTTCTTCAGCTTCCTCTCCCACCCTTTCCACAGAAAATTCATTTAGTGCTCTGTTTTTGCCACTTAATTGTATGAGGTTCGAGTGCCACCTCCTTGGGCCGTATGGATCGTTCAAAGAATTGGTTTGGACAGGGCTTGAAAGTGTATTTGGGTCGTTGTTGATGGACATACTGGATGTACCTGCAGATACTGGAGCCGAGCCGGTCTGCGCATGCGTCGGTGGCTTTTGTAAATAGGGAATGAAGGAGAGAACATTATGCTCTGCAACTGCCGGCGAGATGCTTGTCCACCACTGACTGAAAGCTGGCTTATACCCTAAGGGAAACCAGGTAGGTTTGCCAGGTATAGTTCCAGCTGCTTGTCGCTGAGATGCCAGCACCTTTTGTTGTGGAGGAGAATCAGTATTCGAGGCAGACATAGTGGAGTAGCTGGCGATAATCGATAGTTGCTTGAGATGCGGAAGTGCTAACTTTCGTCTGCCTAGTAATGTATCGCTTGGTCCTGATCGCAATAGGAGCGAGAACAAGCTAGGTGTTTGATACAATTTGATTGATTTGTGAATGAGAGGCAATCAAAAATGATGCGCCTCTCCTTTATGTATTTATGTGATGACGATATTAATTGTTGTCTTTTGTCGGACTTAAAGGACTTTTCAACTCCACGGCCGGACAGAAGCGCCACCCACCTTCAATAATATACCAGTACCAGGTATATATCGTATTGCGGGGTTATAATTTTACACAAGTCCGCTTCCGCGTTCTGTCTATAAATAGTTAAATGGAATAGAATCAATATAAGTACTCGTATTTATACTTGATTCGACTTGAAAGTGGAAGAAAAGAAAGAGAGAAAGAAGAGTGATGAGTATTCGTTCAATTGGTTTGTGGGAGAGAGAGAGAGAGAGAGAGATGAAGACTTATAGGGAATTCATCTATTTATTATACCTGATGTACTAGGTAGAAATATATTGTTACGTACGTACTGGTAGTACTGGCAAAGTAGGACGGGCATGTAGAGGAGGAGGATATACTACCTGGCATGAGTAGGTAATCTTTACCGTAGATTGTTGAGAAAGTGGAACTTGGTGAATTTTTACTATATTATTACTGTACTGTACAACTCCCATTTCGGCCATCGGTACAGCTAGGAATTCCGAAGAGAATAATAGTAGTAATAACTTGAACTTAAAAGGGAAGGGTCAATTACTTAGGCCTAGTTACAGACGGACATTTGCTCCGTACCTACTAATTAGCAGTTAAAATTCTAGTTCAACGGGACGTAATATTTTCTACCTAGAAGAATTAATTAGTACCCTTGATCTATACTGGTATGTGGAACGAATTTAGTTCATATACATCCATCCGTACTGAATTTGTGAATTTACTTCGTAGACAGAAACAGAGTAGTGTTTTTGTAGGTTGTTTTCTACCTTGCTTCTAACAATTTGAATTATATTTGCCAGGTCCAGCTACCAGGCCAAACCCAGGACCAGTAAAACTTTGGGGGTGGGTATCGGTCGGTGTTATTTTGCTCCGTACTATACCTACCTGTCGACCTTTTTCTAGCACAATTCCACAGTAGCATCATCAACATCATTTCAATGAATACGAGTATAACATCCATGCTTTTCTCTATTGATTCACAGTCTCAACTCTATTCTGTCAATAGATGAGATTCGGAAATAGTGAAATTGGTTTCGATATTCGAAAGGTTTGTTGCAAGCCCTTTGAAGATTGCGCATTACCTTAAGCAGTCGTAATTCTTCGACATTTACCCAACCAGAGTGAAGCTCCTTTGCAACACCATGATCGCGCCATAGCGATTTTCAAGACTTCAGCATCTATCCATCACCATGTCTCAACTTGATCAACTTGTGAAAGGAACACCACCTCCAGGAAATCATATTCCCAACATTTCAACGAGTGGTGTCATACCGACCATCGAAACCTCTGTATCCGACCCTCTCGCATCCCTTCCTTCCTCACCCCCACAGATATACCTCAACCTTCTCATCCTCGAAGCCTCACTCCGCGCACAATGGCTACAGCTTCGCAAACGACGACGACAACATACGTTCTTTCTGAGTCTGTTGGGGCTATGGAACCTCTATTTTGGATATGCGTTGTTCCTTGCGCCGAGAGAAGATGGTAGTGGGGTAGGAGGCTCTGTATACTGGGTGGTGGAAACCACGGAGAAGGTGTGTTTAATGGGTGGCCTAGTAACTGCATTATTGGTTTGGGGGACTGGGCAGTGGGAGCGGGGAATTCGATGGCCCCGACGATTTATAGGGATTACAAACAGAGGGCTTCGTGGATTTAATTGCAAGTTGGTGGTGATCAAACAATCATGGTGGAAAGACACACTCTCCACCGTATCATTTCTGTTCTCTTATGGACTATTTTCGGGAAGTAGCGGGAGTTCATATCAATTCGTGGATTCAGCATTATTGAAGGAGTCGGAAAAGGCGACGAAAAGCGGCGGGCACCATGCACTGCCAAACATACATGAAGACAATGGTGGGAGGGGTTGTATGGAAGACTTGTCACCAGGTGGGGATTATGTGAAGCTATTGTTGTTACCAAAACCGTTTTCTTCGAATTTCAGAGAGAATTGGGATATATATCGTACGGGGTATTGGGAGAAGGAGAACGAGAGAAGAAAAATATTACGACAGAAACTTAAGGATCGAGAAAGAAAGTTGGCAAAACAACAAGGGGGGTGGTTGTGGTGGACTGGATATCGAGGTTGGGGAAGGGGAATCACTACGGATGTGGAGAAATCTCATCATCGACCGCATCGACAAAGCTCATCAGCTCAACGCCCACGAAGTGCAAGTCTACGCTCTCATTCGCACTCTCGCAATTCATCTCGCAGTGCTACGCCGACCGCCGAATCCGAAGAAAAGCAGC
The DNA here is from genome assembly GCA_000812895.1 of Rutstroemia sydowiana. NCBI lineage: Eukaryota > Fungi > Ascomycota > Leotiomycetes > Helotiales > Rutstroemiaceae > Rutstroemia > Rutstroemia sydowiana. The sequence goes on from JWJB01010564.1 coordinate 15,359, forward strand.
TTAGCGGTACAACTTCACGGAAAGGAAGTAGTGCTTCGAATACTGGAAGCAGGAAAAAGAAGATTTCGGGATCTACCAGACAGAAGCTTTCTCCCACCGGCTCTATCTCTCGTGCCTCCACTCCAGATGTTCCGTCTCGATTAATGAGGGAGAACAGCTATGCGAGTACATCGGATAGCGAGAGGCCTACTACTCCGCATATTACCGATGGAGATTCGATTAGTGGGAGGTCGTTGAGATCGTCTACAAGGGGAAAGACGGGTTCGTTGAGGGGTAAAAGAATTGATATGCTTTCTCAGGATGACGGTGATGGTAGTAGATAGATACTTAATATTATTGACTGGTTTCCCTTTGCCCCCCCTGTCCTTAATCGTGATTAGTGATGATGCAAGTAAGTTTGGCCACGATTGTGCGTACTTGCCACGATCATGGATTGTAGAGGAATAATAGTATTCTCTAAGGGTATGACAGAACATGGTGTGCTCCCCCTCGCGCGCCGCCATACATCCCCCCCCCATACACATCTCCGAGCCCACGCGACGCCCCCCTCCCCCCTATCCCGCCCTCCCCCCCCACCACCCCCACCCCCCCCCCCCCCCCCCCCCCCCCCACCCCCCCCCCCCCCCCCCCCCCCCCCCCCCCCCCCCCCCCCCCACACCCCC
>JWJB01010565.1:0-29639 GCA_000812895.1 Rutstroemia sydowiana
GCATACTACCTCGATATTGTAACGACCAAACTTGAGTCTTCGCCAGAAGCTCGTTCCATCTTAACCCAAACGTATGAATCCTACCGCGCTTTGCGACCTCCCAAACCCACATATCGACAATTCATTACATACAACGCCCTCGACGAAGAATGGTGGCACAGTCGCCTCCGCCTTCTTTCACTCCTAGGAGGCACCCAAAACACTAATGCAACGCAGTATGATGTCGCTGCCATTCTTGCCCGCATCGCGCCTTATACAAGCGAACTCGTCCCTGAAGTCATCATCCTTGACGGACGACAATCCCACCATGAAGAAGCCCTACGTCTCCTTACTCATGGTTTGGGAGATTATGATACTGCGATTAACTACTGTCTTCTCGGAGGTTCCTCCATTTACCATCCCATATCCGGCACGATGTCCCGGCAAACTCTCCCCACGAGAGAGGAGCAGGCACGGCTATTTCGTTTCCTGCTGACGGAGTTCTTGAGCATTGAGGATATTAGCAATAGGGTTGAGCAAACGAGCAGTTTATTGGAAAGGTTTGGAGGCTGGTTTGATGTGGGAGATGTGTTGGGACTTATACCCGACAACTGGAGTGTGGAGCTGGTGAGTGGGTTTTTGGTTAGTGCATTGAGAAGGATTGTGAGGGAGAAGAGTGAAGTAAAGATGGTGGGGGCGTTGAGTGGTGCGGAGAATCTGAAGGTCGCTGTGGGTGTTATTGAAAAGAGAGAGGAGTTAGGACCGAAGTTTGAGGCAGAGCAAAGTCCTGCATGATTCCATAGGTATAAAGTAATTATGCACGAAGGAAATAATGATGTGTCATTCTCATGATTTTGTGCCTACTTCTTATCTAGTAGTTTGTGTGGCGAGCCGTATGCCTGGGCCTACCAGATACAAGAATAGCTGGATATGCAGGTGCATTATTTCATTAGTATCAGGTCTAACTTGTAGAAGACTTCAGATTTAGCCGTATTCAAGCTCTGTTTATATGCAGTCTCCGTCTCGAAACCGTTGATTTGTGGACCCTCAGCTATGCAAAAGCTCTATGAGCACTTATTCTCAATACCACGCCAAAGAATGAGCATAGGCAGACCAGTATATCGTTCATGTATTAAGACTGCCACATGCAGTTCTCCACGATCATCCCATCATTTCTAAATCCTCTCCGCCACCGCCTTTCTTCTGTTCCGCGGTCTTCTTCGTCTGTGCCTTCGCTGCGGCAACCCAATCATCATAACCTTTCGGGCCCTCCTTTAATTTATCCGCCGCCACCGTCTTTAAAACCTCCCCAGCAAAGCCAATGAAATTGTGTCTCCTCAGCGCATTCTCAAACTGCCACGCATTCCTCTTTTCCTCTTCCCTCATCAACAACTCCACATCGCCAATCTCCCTGGCGCGAACTCGCAAATCCCTAACCATCGCCATCAAGTTGAACCTGATCTCATGCGCCGGGTATCGCTGTATCCGCCGTTGCAACACCGGAATGACCTTCTCTGGAAACTCTTCAAACGTGCTTGCACCATGCGATATAGGCGCAGGCTGTAGACCGTCCAGCTCGTACAGTATCCCATTGATAGGCGTATACGCAATGAAGTGATAAACATCCTCATCGCCATCGCGACTCGTCCTCTGCGTCTCGTCTACGAAGGGGCTGCTCTTTGCAAAACTATTATGCACATCCCTAATCAACTCGCTATTGCTAAGTGCATCTCCCCTAAATTCTGCCGGGAATGCCGATGTAAATTCTTTGAATTCTTTCATCTTAGTACCGATATTAATCTCGGCGTCCTTGTTCAAGAGCACTGATAGTAAGGCCTGTGTACCGCATGCATTCTGGATGGTCTGCGCGGCAAAGAACATGTTATCCGTGGCGGCATAATCATAAGTTCCATCCTTGGGTGTGCCGTCTGTATTGGGGGCTTCACCAACGGGATATTTGAAGAGGAAGATAACGCCGTAGACGGGCGAGAGCTGATATAGATCCGCCGAGTCGAGTGAGGTTAATTCTTCGAATTGGACATCTTTAACCCCGAGGTTATCAAGTAGGAATGTAAATACCCCCTGTTGAGGAAAATATTAGCAATTTCGTTTGCAGGTTACATTTGGTGGACAAGTTGGGACAACGGCTTCTTACTGCATCGGATTCGACTTCATGAAAGATAAATTAGCATCACAATTCAGAGATACCCTGATCAATAAGATTGTGTAAGGTAAAAATGAACTTACTAGTAGACCAGCCACCACTCATATTTACTCAGTAGGAGGAATGATGAACTTGTAGAATAGAAAGGTAAAGAGTATCAAATCAAGTATGGAGTAATAAAGCTTCAAAATTCGAGCTTCAAAGTAAATCAAAAAGTTACTAGGCAAGCTCTCACCTTACGTAGTAGGAGCTACAATCGGCACCAATAACCCCCGCGCTACACGTGATCCCATCCAATTTCTCGACTTCCCACTTACTTCCACTTCCCCATGTTTGCTTTTGCTCGTTGTGGAGTGGAGTCCGTAAGAAAATTTCAACTCCAATGCGCATCACTTTATATATGTGTAGATCATTGAACTACTTACTACTTATTGTCTATTGTGAGGCGAAGGCACTTTAAAGACGAATTGCCTTTTGAAAAACATCCTTAAGATGGAGGGAATGCATTCACAAGTTCACAAATATCATACGCATTTTGAGCTGATAGATTGATCATTTATTAACTATTTGTATTAATTTGATTGATTGCATGTTTGATTATCTAGACATATTACTTAACGCATTAAATGGCGTTGTGATTTGCATTACATAAAAATTGCCGCTATGTTAACGCCAACTTCTTTTTGAGCCTTCCGGGCTATCCATGAGCACACACATTGCGGCTCCAATCCTTCTTTCCTCCAGGTCAATAAACGCCGTGCCATATGCAATATGCTGTAGTGGTATCAAAGGATCGTGGGCGCTGGTATTCGTACAAGAATGCGTAGCGAGAAAGGAAATTCGTAATTCGTCAAATCGTTGGTCGGATATAAAGGAGAGTCGTGGTTTGTTGGTATTAAAATCAAATATTAAGGAGATCTGTAATATGATCTCGTAAAGCGTGTGCGTCTAACCAAAATCGGATCGTGAACCGTAAATGCAATGTCGGGGTCTTGGTGGTATTAATGCTCGCGGCCCTTTCCTTTAGGATGGGCTGGAAATTTGTCGTACGAAGGTTGTAGGGAACTTGATGAGTAGTTTGGAAATGGTGTCAGGTGTTGCATTTGCTGAGGTGGCGTTGAAGGTTCAAATTTGATGTGGTCCGCAGAGGACCTAGGCTCAAATTGAAAAACCGGAGTGCTCCTGGGCGTAATGTTAAATCGATTTGCTTGAGGTCTATATCCATATGGTGGTCGGAAGCACAAACCCGCCGAAGTTGGAGCCGGAGCCCGGTCCCTCATAAAGAGCAAAATCATCACCATGTTCGCTGTAGACTGTAGACCCCTCCCCATAGTTTGAAGATGCCGGGCTGTGGTAGCCACCAAAACCGCTAGGCGACGGAATCCCCAGGTATTGACTGCCGAATGGATCAAGAGCTAGCGGACTAACTGCCGTGGTGGCCATGGGATCAGGAGGCATCGTCATGAGATGCTCTTGGCTGTAAGTGAAGGCCGGATTGCCATAGGGCGAAACGGAGCTGTAGTCATCCTCCATGGCGAAACTGTTGTGTCGAAATGTGGGGAATGAAGCTGTTCGTTCTGGCTGCACCCAGCCCATCCGATTTCTGAATTTAGATACCATATCGATTGGATATTCCATTAGGTTGAGAGGAGTCTGCATATCGGAATCGGAGGCCTGTGAAACATTTATCGAGAAAAGGCGGCGAGCGATTTCCTCGATGGGTCCTAATGAAAGACTACCAAAATATGCGGCTCCAACTTCCGGAAACAATGGCTCCACAACCAAGGCGATAGTATAGTAATGGGCGAGGATGACCAACGCGGATGGGGATCCTCGCGTTTGCTGCAGAAACATAACGGGGAGCCAGAATAGCCAAGCTCGAAGTGGGTTAAGCATTTCAAATCGTTGAGCTGCAGTGTGCGACGGAGAGACCTTTCGAACGCTTCGAACAAAACTCATGAGTTGTTGAACAGCCTTGACGTCTTCACCGTTGCTCTTCAGATGCATCTCGACCTTCTGGAGTTGTGCATAAGCGCGCTGCAAAGCGTCCAGATCCTGCTTGCGGGGTGTGCTGAGTTTTTTGTGGCCGGGCACTGGGGATGGCGGGGCGGTGGGAAATGTACTTTGTTCCGCAATGAAGTCGCCGAATTGGGATTCCATCTTCCATGGCTGCATGGCATCGATGACCTATGAAATATTAGCGAGTGTGAAGATGCAATTATGAACGTCGAGGCGTACGGATGATGTCCCATGCATTAGCTGGGTCCAACCACGCCTAATATAAATGTTAGCGAAGAGCTCAACGAAGTTGTGTGTGGAATAAACTAACCAATCAGTTGCTTGCCAGGACAGGAGAAGAGAAGCGCCCAAGACGGCATCGGAATTTTGTCTTGAGAACTCCCCAATAGCTTCACGTAAACCCTTGAGAGCAACATCACGATGAGCATATGCCATGTTGGCCGTCAGTGGACAATCTGTTAACCATGCAATGTGACTAGCAGACAAAGCTAACAAAGCGTGCATGACGAATGGATAGTTGGATCCAATCTTGAGAAAGCTAGATGGTTGATCAGTACATGAATCACGTTATACACTAGCATCACAACTTACAGTGGTATTTGACGAGTCCAAATGGTGAAGTTGCCGGCATCATGCATACTGAGCTCGCTGGAGACTGAAGCAACATGATGGATGAGACGGAGGTCTTCGAAGGAGAAAAACTGAGGATTGGGGGCTGGGTAGATGTAAAGATCAGGGAAGGGAAAGCTTCCAGTCTGTTGCCAACGCTCAATCTCAGCTTCGATCTCTGGAGTCCACAACAAATCTGCTTTATCTGGTGTTGCGGGTCGCTCCTCCTGTACTGGCATATCCATATAGGGGCATCGACAGTTATGTTTCGTACAGTTTCGACTAAAGGGGGTGTAAGTAGGTACTTTTATGTAAATCGTCTTGGCATTACAAGACCCCAGTCAAACGACGTACCATTGAGGAAAGTTCTCGTCACAACGGATGTGTCTACGCTTGCAGGTTTCACAACCCTTTCGAGACTTGGTGTGACTATTCAGGGGTTAGTGAAGACCCTTATGGCAATGATGCTTCTAAAATTGAGCTTACCTCCTACGAGGGGGTCCACCTCCAGGTCCGGCCATTTTAGATGAGGTTATTGAAGAGAATAAAAAAGGTTTCCAAGAAAAAGTAAAGAATCAACGACGAGGCTTGAACGAGTGAAAGCCAACGTCGAAGCAGATGGGTGAAAAAGTAAGATCGATCAGAATATATATAAGTCAAAGATTTTTATTAAATGCAGCTTGGAGGCAACAAAGGATGAGAGGGTACAAGGAAGATTTGTATTTGTCCTCCGAGGCTACCGGGAATATGTAAGCTTCACCGTCCAGAAAGCGAATGTGGTGGTAAGGTGATAAGGCTGCACGAGTGAATCCAGGTTGTATGTCTGTGTCAAAAAATAACCAGAGTGAAAGGCGCAGCAACGGCTGAAAGCAACGTAACTATTCCGATATCGAGGAACGGTTGAACAGGCCTCGAAATAGCAAATAAGCGTACACGTTGTGAGTTTGTGTCTATACAATCCGGGAGATGCAGGAAAGTTGCCGGCAAGATATGATCGTCACACAAGTGCCGCGGCGGTTGGTTGATGTTTGTTTGTTTGTGGGTTTTGAGTGAATTTGTGTTGTGATCAACGAAACGAAGGTGAGTCAAGGCTACGAAGAAATTGCTCCGAAGGCTTGCCTTTTAGGGTTGAGAGTTGTTAGGGCTGAGTGAGGACGTATTTTCTTTCTTAAAGCGAATGACAGGAGCCAACGAGGGCTTCCTAAGAGTAATACACACAAGCGAATGTGGTGGTGGAGAAAGAGATGCAGCGAACGTGAGGGCGGCTGAAAGAATCGGTCTTTGGTTTGGTAATGTTATGCAAAAGGAAATATCAAGAGTTGACATTTATCTGGCGATGCCAGCATACTAATACAAGTGGTGAGCTATGCCGGGAGTGTGGCAGAATTCACTAAAAAGGTTAAGCTTCAGCACAGCCAAAGGTACCCGGGATGTGGAGCACTTGAATAGGCCTGCATGTGTGTTGTGTGTAGGGCAGGGTATAGTAGTACGGCCGGGTCTGGGATAATTTTGGTAGGAGTTATTTTATAAGGGATTAGCTAGCTATGCATTAGGTAGTTATTTTATATTTTGTTAAAGCAAATCAAATCATTTTTATTTTTAATCCTCTTTTGGCTTATTTTGTTGTTTTTCATCCTTTCAAAATACGGTATTAAGGTTAGAATATGATATTCATATCCATAGTATCTTTTTTATAGATTTTTTAAGGTCATGTGGATTGATTTGGTTATATATAGTATCTTGATAAGTAGATAGCCAATCTGAGTAATTACTTAGTTGCAATTTGTATGAGTGAATAGTTGTTGTAAGGTTGCAAGTAGCTAATCTAGTACCCAATTCAGTAGAGGGAAGATTTAGACATATGGATTCTTCCTACCCGTACACCCATTTCCTCTCATAGCTAAATCTAAACATAAGATGGTTACTATTTTAGTATGACAAATTATATATAATACCAGCAGATACTTTTACTATACATAGAAGAGGCGAAGTGAAGTTACTTATTTAGATACTTAGGTAGATAGTCATTTACGGAATGCCTTCTTTAAAAAGGTCAAAAAGGTTGAAATTATAGGTTGTAGATAAATTAAGGGTTCTCAATTAGCAAAAAAAAAGGACAGACTTTCTAAATACAGCAACGAATTAGCAAGTAAGGTAAGGTAGAATTTTCAATAGTAGTAGTAGTGTTGATGGTCAGACTATTTACCTATCTCCGTACATCAAAAAAAAACTTCATTGAAAAGTAGCTCAGCTTACCATTTTGACCCCACTGCACTGACCATATATAATGATTCTATTTTGTTTTTCTGTATAAGACATTAATAAGGTTATACCTATTTTTAAGCTAGTTCTAAACCTTATTTCGTTATATTATTGCCCCTTTAAGACATATTTCCCCATTTATCTAACTAAGCGAGCATTTCTATAGCCCCCCCTTCTCCATTTTCCGAAATTTTCCCCTTATTCATATGTATATACAGCGAGCGGTATTATTACCTATTTTGATCCTTACTTATTTACCCTTCCTTACTTTTTCCTTTACCTTGCCTTTTACCTAAACACCCTTACTGTACCGTACAGTGTACCCAAGGTACTTTACCTAATACTCTTCCCTACCGAATACTTTCAAATACCCATACCCTCTCTTTTGAGACTTGGGGTTTGACGTAAATCAGCTATTTGGGAATCAAGTTAGTCAAGTGGTAGGTTGTATCTAGGATTCTAAGTACTGACTGACCGCTTGACTTTTCTGCTCCATATTCTACCATCTCTCTATATATACTTCAGTCTTTTACTCTGTGGAGGATGAAATAATCAAAATCAGTAAATCATGAGGTCTTCAATTTTCAAAGCTGTAGCCCTGTAAAATTCCCAGCCGACGAACCAGCTTCAAGCGGCGTAGATCTTCTGATGTAGTCTTCAAAATAAAGTATTACAAGGATAATAAACATTCTCAAGACCTTACCGAGCTTCCCAGGTAATAAATTGTTCTAGTCTTAGTCTGAATCTTCTTCCAAGGTTAGCCTTAGAAACTGTTTAACTTTTTGGCTAAGGAATGCATGGGTTGATCTAAAAATAATTATAAGGTATTTATTTTACATCACCAGCACGGAGCAGTGATTGATGACTGATGACAACTAGGTATGTGTATATCCTTATACAATTGGCTGAAACTCTCCAAATAAGTTTCAAGAAGAGGAAGAAGGACTTGTGGCTTCAAATTTGACAAATCCCAACTTTGGATTTCTGTGACTTACCAGTCGGAAACAGAAACTCACCGCACTTGCTTACCCCGTAAAGGATTGACCTATCACCTTGACCATGCTTCTAGGTTCTTCCTACTCTACAAGTGTTGGTTGGTGTGATAATATACTTTTAACCCCTTCCGTTATGGCTGTGTCAAGAGAGCGAATCATTACCCCTACTCGGCGAAAGATTTTTGGTTAATGCCCGCTATAAACATAAAGCCACCAGCCTCTCTTCTCTACAGCCTAACCTTTACATTTTCAGGGTTATCATCAATTTCGAAGCTTTCAACGTTTTCTTATTATTATTATTCAGTCTAACTATCAAAGCTCCATAATAACTGAAAACCTTTTTCTTGTACGGTTGTATCCCTACCTAGAATAGTTGTAAAAATGGAGATGGCCGAGGTACAGTACATTATCCCTCGAAATGTCGAATCCTCGGTATTAGTTAGGTATTCAATTAAGAGGCGAATGAAACGGTACAATTAGTAGTACTTAGCCTACCAAAATTGATACCGGAACCCAAAGAATGTGATGGGTGGGTCTGCACTGCATTGCACAAATGCTGTGATGCAAACCTTGCCTCTAATGCACAGAAGTAAATTGTAGATATATATTTTCTTAATTGGGAACACCATGCCCCAGAATCCATCGTCCAATCCATCTCACCCCACCGCCTTCTTCGCTTGCACAATGCGCAGTAAAAGTTAATGTAGTGAGTGAGCACCAATCAGCTTATTATTATCGTTGTGGGTTAGGCTTGAGTAGCAGGCCAGCAGCGTCAAAGCGTCATAACCACCTAAATCCATCCATCATCATCATTTCATCCTTCGTCGATAATTGGTAGCACAGGCGAGTTACTCCGCCTCCCGCACTAAATCATGACCAGCATGACGGATCATCCATTTCTTACCAGTGTCGCACCGTTCCACTGAGGGTCCATTCATCTTTTCAGATAGACGACCGATTATTGAAACAAATAGTCCTTATAACTCACTCTCGGCCGTTGGTTTCTCGTGTCCATTTTTACATCATCCTTAAAAAATAGGAGCGGCACAAAGTCAGGGTTCGACGTTGTATTTGACGACGGGCTGAATGAAACTGCCGGACGGCTGTGCAGTGTATAGTGTGTGGTGCCTCAATGTCTACGATAATACCAAACGTTGGTTAGAATGCTACCTTATCGAATTGGGAAATGGGTGATGGACAAAAGGGGCCCAAACCCTCCTTTTCTGGATACTGCGGAAACCGGATCCTCGCCCGATAGCCATTCAAGCCTGCCACACCTGACCTTAAGCCAACGTACCAACTGACTGTTAAATATACCAAGTCACAGGGTAAGCCGGCATCATGATTACCCGAAATCCCAAAAATATATTGACTTCGTGACATCCAAATCCATTTTCGTAGTTATTCTGAACTTGAACCTCTAAACAAATTCCGGCTTTCTATCATATATAGACCTCTCGGTTCCCAGATGCTGAGTGGTTGTAATACGAAGCTATATCACTCATACTAGAACATATTCATTGAATTTTCAAAATATTGAATCGACCTATCATCCAGTCAAAGCGAAAGAAACGGCTTGCAGAATAGAGTAGTAGCCTTAAGGAGAATTCTTTGTACAGGAATAGATCACATTAACGACATCGAGCGCATTCTTTAGGACGAAAAGAACTTGACGCTGAAGGTCCAATCTCATGAACATGCCAGTCGTGAGCTGCAGGTACTTTTTGGATGATATGGACCTACAAATTTTGAGGGATTACAAGCAAGTACTATATAATTGGCTCATGATGTCGTAGAAGCATATCCACCGCCGTTAATCCTCTGATTCCTTTCACCTATGAAGGTTGCTTTTGTCGTGATTATTCATATGTTAGAAGCTGAGTCAAGCTCTCATCGTTTAACATTATGGATGCTACAATCAGTATATGGCTCAATATTGCCTGTGATGTATGGATTTTATGCACACATTGATCATCATACTACTTTGGGTGCCGCCTCCATGTAGCGTGGTCGGCGCGTGCATGAAGCACAACTTATCCCTTACCACATGCGGAAAATGAGTGGGAAACCCTAATGCAGCTAAGAACTGAATCGGCGCAAGGAAAACTCAAAGGGTCTATTTTTAGGAAAAATCTTCTTCTAGAAGATCTTGTTTTCTAGAAAAATTATTGAGAAAAATCAGAATGAACAAAACATTTCATATACAACGTAGTATTGAAATGTTGCATAAAAAGCGGATTGTCTTTCATAAACAGTGGAATTTAAATATTTCCGGTCCTACTATTACAGTATATGCCATAGGATAACATAACATGCCTTTTATAATCGGTTTTGATATAGATTGATTATCATAATCATCATCATCATCATCATCATCACCATCATCAATCATCGCCATTAGCATCACAGCACTAATCATGATATAGATTAATCGTTCTTTATTATATATGTTGTGGATTTGTGATGAAAACAAAAATTAGCATAACTCGGGTTTTCCGGAGATTGTGGTTTTTCTATAAAGTTAGGCTCAAGAGTTTAATCTATGCACAGCTAATGCTCATACCTAGGCTAAGAGTATAGGATAGATACTGTATGTAAATTGTAATGATTGAGGCAATTCAAATGTTTAATATACAGATCTGTATATTATGTATTATTATTCTTATTTTTATTGGATTTTCACTACTCAAGGTGTTCAAAGACAGTAAGCCAAATTATGCAGAGAAATGATGAAGCCCTTAAAACTTCCCAAATAATGTTCATGACACTTCAACGATATGACAACATGACAATAATAATAAGTACGTACTATACGCATAGGTGTATAAAAAGACTAGGACTACCACTGTATTGGGTCCTTAATCCTTTTCAGGGACAAGGTTAATACTATCTACAGGTATATTTGATAGGTAACTACTAGGTATTTTACACTGAACTGGTACAAACCTACAGCACAACACAATACAGTACAGTACAGTATACACCAAAGGAAGTTCTTCAAACTTTTAAAAATGTAAACCTACATCTGAACTAATCAATCAATCACATAAATTTACTATATTTTATATATTATATACCCTTGTAAAATAAATAATCCCATAAAAAATAAAAATATCAAAAGATTTGGAGAAACCAAGATTTTTAGTGATATTTAATGGATATTTAGCTCAAAGCCAAGCTTTTTTAATTTACTTTTTAAGGTTTGGCGGATTCAATTAATTTCTCTTGGCATTTCCAGGGTTTTTTAACTTTTTAACTTTTTTAGAACGAACGTACTTCCGTATATTCTACAGTAATGGTACGGGTACTGAACCGAGGTAGAGAAGTCAGTAGGTACAATGCAATGAGTATGCAATGAGTACAGGTAGTAAAGTGAAGAGAATGCAGTGAGGTACAATAATCATTTATATACTCAAGAAAGTAAGAATACCCGTTTTAAGTGAAAGATGATCGTTAATTAGTATGGCTGCATTATCTAATATTTGACATTACTACTACCAATGTTACTACTACTACTACCTACCTACTTACTACTACTACTACTACTACTACTACCTACTACTAAGGTTACTACTTGGATTCTAACTTACTGTGCTGGCTGCTGTACTTTTTTACTAGGCAACACTTCTTTACCCTGCTTTGCATGCCAAGTTGTCAACCCCTAGAGCCTATATATCTAGGTATACCGTATACTATCATATCATCATGAAGATACTTGGGATACCCATCAGTTATGGTTATCTACTAGGTACAATAATGTATGTATGTATGCACTTACTTGGTCTAGTTGCCAACTTACCCCCAATATGTATTCAATGTATTGAAGAAGGATGAAGAATGGGATGGGTCATCATTTAATCGCTGCCGGTGCCGCATCGGAATTTTGTGTATCATGTGCAGTTCAAAATGGTTTATAGTACTACTACTATATGCACGTCGATAGCTTGAAGTAGAAAGAAAAGGATTTCTAGTTTTTGTTCCATCTCGGATACCAATGCTATTAACCTCACAAGTGCAGGAAGGGTCCTAGTTTTACATTGTACAATATTTACAAAATCCGCAACATACATATATAGAATGCATAAGTTCTAAGTATACAATGTCCTTTACCACTTGGTATTACCACAAACAAGGAGCACAATAAAGCAGAAGCAAGCAACATGTCATATCGGGGACAAAATACCCTGCCCCAAGATCTCTTTATTTACCCGATTTCGTGCCACCTTTCGCTTTCTCTATACTGTCGTACCATATTATAATTGTACGAATATGGGAATCGAGAGGAATTTTCGGGAAGAGAAGGGGCACTGAAGATTGCGGGGTACATTTCATGTGTTTCCCCAACCACCCTCCACAATCAAACCTTTTCTATATAGTCGGTGAACGTTCTCATCCTGGTCATGTACGGAGTACATGGTTCTATCACATTTGTGCCACTCTGGAAATTTTCGATAGATTCAAAATGGAGTAATTGTCTGCAGTGTCTAGATGTCTATTGTATTCGTCTAATGTTTATTTTTTTGCCTTTCTCTCCACTCTCCAAGTCTTTTTTCCTTCAGCCAATATGCATGCATGCGATAAATTCTTCTTCTGACAGACATCCTTCAAGTTCCCACTGTGTGTATATAAAAAGTAACACAAGCCCAATTCATCTTCTTCGACCATTGAATTTCAACATACGACGCCCAAAAAGTGGACTGACTGCAAAATGCCGCTCATCCTCATAGGACAACATTATCATACTGCAGTCTAAAATCGGCAAGTGTGACGCTCAATGTGGTCTTGATTGGATCATAATATCATACCTAGCTAGGTAGAAATAAATCCATAACGAGAGATCCAAAAACAGACTTCCAATCATTTACTTCGCTCTTTATATTCAGCTTCAGCTTACCACTATGCTTTTCTTTTCTCGCAACTCCAGCTTGCCAATAGTAGTATTTCGAAATGGTTCGTTCACTCACTTGCATTGGGACCACATAGTTTAATGTGGATGCGTGCGAATGAAGGGCATTATGCAAGGCATAGGTTTTTCGGCCCGTTTACTTTCTGCATATGTCCAGTTCTCACATACGGAAGAAGCACCTGGGTAGTTAGTTAGTGATGCATCCACCAGATTGAGATTAGTATCATGATGATGACGATGATGAATAATCAATACATACAATGGAATTCCTTAGTCAACTTGCCATGTGAAGCTCTCCATCACGCATCGTTCATGGCACAGCCACTGAGAGAAGGGGGCAAGTGCCTGTCAGCATATCCTTATGCTCGGAGGTTCGCTTACAAAGTAGCATTGGCGCTGACGGGCCCTTACGAAGGTAGTCAGGGGAGGTCAAGTTATGACCTATAGATGGTTGAAGTGCTAGGGAAGTTTTCCCGAAGTGACTAGGATAGTCGAGCCATCGAACTACTTCAAGTAGGTTTTCGAGCAATGTACTACGTTTAAAACATGGCAAATCTCATCGGGGGATCTCAATCTCAAAGCATGCATTGATGAAGCTTGAGAAGTCTACGCAAGCAAATCAAACGTTACAAATATCGGTCGTAAACCTCTACATACCGCAACGATGACTACAGATCGCACGCTTCTCCATGCAGTAGATCAGTATTTGTCCGCCTTTCCCTCCTCAAGCACTTCAATGCAACAACTGCGCCACTTTGCTACATCCATATCCGATGCCGGATATAGAAAACTACAACTCCATAATCCCAAATAGCGTGAAAGAATACCATATCGGCACAGTCATCATTTCCATGAAACGTTGATTGTCTACTAGAACAGAATTGAGAGTGTTGTTCCGTGGGAGATGGCCAGTAACCTTATGGGTCGTGACTCGTACGATGCTGGGACGGAAGTCAGTGACAGTGACAGTGGCATCAAGCTGAGGGTGAATGGAGTGTTATGTTGAGTTATGCAAATGCGATGTAATGCTTCATTTGTAATCCAAATAACAATACCTATCTACCAATTGCAAGAAAATCCAATCCCCAATTTACTAACTACAAAAAACAACTGTTAATGTATGATATCACGAGCGGCACCGAGTAAACTGTTATTGTAAAAGCAGTTTAATACAATACAAGGTGAACCACAATACCAACGCAGCCCAAACCCATTATACCTAAACAGTCTACATTCAAGGAAAACATCCGCTCCCACATCACACGCCAAAAGAAATTCCCAGTACAATGAAGCAAAAGTAACTAGTTCACCTCTGCCGCAACCACAGCCTCAACACCTACAAGATCTCATGATCAATAATGTGGGCAGGGAAATCATGAAGAATGCTATAGCCAAGGACGGTTAAACCTTCATCACTTGATTTCTATATATCCTATAATTCAACGACTTATTATTGACACTATATCTGCTCATTTTGATCACCCCACTATCTGCCCCCTTCTCTATTTTCCCATCCTCTCCTTTGCAAATCGTCACTTCCAACACATATCAAGATATTATTCCACTTCACTTATCCTCTCTTACCACTCCAAGGCTTTCTCCGCGGCACCGCTACCATCATTGTTATCAGGCTTTTCAATATACCCAAACGTATGACATGTCCTTTGCAAATAAACCACCTCGCACGCCATTGCAGTATATCCTCATTTCCACAAAGCCAATGACCTATCTATTTTTCTAACCGACTCACGTCCCACCCAACTACCCCACCGCAAAAAAACCCAGATCAACGCTCAAGGCTCATCCACACGAGTTCCATTTGCTCCCTCCCAGTTTTTCTTGCACGTCCGTTATAATCGCACCAGCTGATGTATGTAGCCCGAATCTCACAAACCTTACTCTCGCTATTGGAAAATGATCACTTTCCACTAAAATTATATTATGGCTGGAGGCAGCTAGAGGGAAGAGGTGGATTTTGGTGCTATGCGCGATTGGTAGATATTTGAGGCGTCTGGAGATGAGCGGATAAAAGGGTGTGCTTGGAATCATGGCATCATCCCATCCACTCAAGTCAAGCCATGACGTAGCGCGTCGCATCGTGGTCGTCTAACTCTTGACATCACCTTTACAGACGATGGAGAACAGTGATGGGCTGGGCCCAAGGGCAATCGAAAGCGTAACATATAAGAGATCAAAGTATATCTATCTATCTATCTAGTTAATATCAATCCTCCGCCCATCCATCCATACCTTCATATCGTCATCACAATCCCTGGTTACAATCCCTATTGATTGATTTTCCATCACACTATATCCCAGGTAGGCGGAATTTCCGCAGGCTCTGCTACCTACTACGTATGCACGCAAGAAAAATGAGAAGAAAGGCCATTCGCTTTGCTATCCATTTGCCAGGGTGTGTTCATGCTAATTTTCCCTCTCACCAGTTATCCCGTCCATGCACTTTTGAGCGTCCACCATCGGATATTTTCCTTCCTATGCCATAGACGAAATTCCTCACGTTGGATTTATTCTTAAATACAAATACCATATCTCGACTTCGAGTCGCTTGCGAATTGATGGTCTGCCTGCTACTGTAACTTTTGCTTTGACCGGCGTCGGAAGAACCACGTCCATTTTGTTAACATTTCGCTGATATATTCCTTTGTGCGGCAGCCACTCTCTGGTTATCAGAAGCATATGACTTCCCCGCGCATTATGGTCGTTTTTTTTTTTGGCTTAATTCATCCCGCAATATTTACAGGTTGTATGTCGACCTCAAAGCATTCACATCGGATGCAGTGATGTGACTGACAAGGAATGCGTTGAAGTCCGGAATGAGGTTTTTGTAAATATCTAAGATCTATAACAAACCATGTGGTTAGCTGTGTAATTACTATTGAACTCCCAATGTGGATGGATTACCTGTTGTAGTTCGGCAGTTGTTGGAGTGCCCGGTTCAGGACTCTTCTTGTAGCGAGCAATTTCGCTAATCAATTGTCCGATGTCTTTCTCCATCGCTTGTGGATTAAGTATGACGATCGACAAGAACCCTTTAAAAGCTGTGGCTTTCTCCAGGTTGTAATCTACACCAACGATAGCTTGCAGAAACGCTTTGGAAAAAGTGGCTAGATGCGGCGAAAGAATATCCGCGTTGTAAAGGCCGAGTCGTCCAAGGGCGATGGCAGCATTCTCAATTACAGATTTTGGTACCATTGGATTGGTAAGTATTTGGAGGAAATTTTCCGACAATTTCGGTACATATGGCGCCATATCTTTACCATATTGAATCGCGACCTCACCTGCTGACCAACAGCAATTGTTGAGTACACTAAAAGCACTGTCGATCTGTTCATCAACTATTGCATCTAGGTCAAGTTGCTGAATAAGGACTGGTAGTATTGTAGGCAGGAACGGTTGAAGTTGCGGAAAGACGAATTTAGCACAATCTCCTAACAAGGCATATGATGATTGGCGCACATCATTCTCCATATCCTCCATGCAGTATACGAGAAGCTCAAAAAGCCGGGGTTGGGATGCGGATACTAGGGCTGCAGATTGTTTGGAATCAACTGCCTGCACAATGGCACTTAACAAGTCCAGACTGGTTATAAGGAAGTCTTTGTCCGGAGTATCTAAACCGGGATTCCGAATCGCCGCCATCGAATCCTGAAGATTTTGATGAATGATCTTGACGCATCTCGTAAATACGGGAGGTGTGAACGGAGCAAAGCATTCGGCCAGAGCGGTAGCAACATAAGATAAACACTCCAGAAGTGGAAACAGTTCGCGCGAATCGTCTGAAACTTTGTTCCATCGTTGAATGAGTGCCGGCATTAATAGGTCAATAAGCTCCTGTTGCGCGAGGCCTTGACCAACGTACTCGGCAAGAGTTTGGACACAATCATAAAGAATGAACATATTACGATCCTTGTACTTTTCAAAACACAAAACAAATTGTTGGATAATAGGTTTGCAGTATGGCGTCAAGTTTGAGCCTGCTTTCTCTTCCAAATGTGCAAATGCTGAGGCACCTGCTTCTTGCACCTTCTTGTTACGGTCCAGCATTTTGGTGAGAATGCCTTCCATCATTGGTTCGAAATACTGAGCTCGCATGCTGGCATCTGAAAGTGAAGCTCCCCAGGCAGAGTATCTACCAAGAGTCCAGCAAGTGATCTGTCTCACGAGTGGCTCGCCATCGTTCAGAAGGGATATCAGATATGGAACGAGATCAGGGAGATGAGGTGTAACGACATCTATACATCCCTCAGCAACAGCACCAAGCGCTAGGACTGCCGCCTCTCGATATTGCCAATCCGGGTGTCGCAAATTGGTCATCAGATAGGGGAGTATCGTATTGAATACTGGTGCGTTGAAGTCATTTGCAAAAACATCCAATGCTGCAGCGGAGCACTTCCGTAGGTTCCAGCGGTCTTCGGGACTTTCATCGTCACCATCACCACCCAATTCTTCGATTTCCCCTTCATCAAGGTCATCATCCGCGCCATTCAACTTAGCATAATCACCACCATTTGCACCGCCACCATTGTTGTCGCCATTTGACTGTAGTCGAGCACCTTTGCTTTTCGCAAACTTTGGTTTTATGTCCTCAGCACGATCTTCGACATCGGCATCATCGCCCCCTCCTTCAAGCAGGGCAATATCTTCTTCACTATAAATCATGCTCTCGAGGAGCACGGGAATGATTTTATTGAGATATGGACCCAGAGACCTCCACAGCTCATCATGTTCCCCAACAGTGAGCCAGAACTCAGCAGCGTCGCATGCCAACTCCTCGTCCTCAATCATCCGCTGCTGTGATATCATGTAGTCAACTAGACCTTCAATATGTGGCAGAATTTTGTCTGGTCTGATTTCAACAATTTGGACGAAGGCCCGACAGATTTGTCGGCGAACGTCGCTAGATGGATCATTTGCCAATTGAAACAAACGGTTGAGAAGATCGTCAAGATTGACCAGTACAGCTTGAGGTTTGTGTGGTATAAACACGTTGAGAGCCCCAAGGGCTAAAGATCGTATCCGTGGCTTTTCATTTGCGGCGAATTCGATCAACTTTGGAATGATGAATGCAAGGGGTCGGTGTCCCTGGTAATCCTTGTCCAGTATCTTACGATTGTCTTCACAGATCTTGGCCAGAGCTGCCATTGCGCCTTCTCGTCCCTCTGGGGAAATTGAGCCATCACTATTGCCGATCATCGCCAACAAATCCGGCAATAACTGTGGCCATGCTAACATCCCCCCACAACTAAAAAGCTCCGTGATCACATTTCCAGCGTAGTTTCTGATAGTATTGGTTTTGTCTTGTAGTGCCAATGGCACCGATGATTGCACTAGGGCGAGACTCGCAGGAGATATCGATTTGTAGTTTGATTTGATGTTGTTCTTTAGCATTAACGCTGCTGCAGAACGAACCGCAAAGTAGTCGCTTTCAGTATAACCCAGGCCGGGAGGGATCTGCGAATTGGAGAACAGGTAGGTGAGGTAATTGTTGATATCGGGTGAAGACTTTGCTTGCTGGAGCATCTGTTTTGTGAGATTGTCAGTACAGCATTCAAAGTAAACTTGCGGCCAGATCTCCTCCCACAAAGCAGAAATTACTCACAATTTCAGCTTGCTTCTGAGCAGCTTTGTTGTGCCCGCTCAACGAGTCTTTCAAACATCCTGAAAGTTGCCTCAAAGGCTCTTGCTCTGGCTGCCAGGCCATGATGATCTTCCACCCGCAAGAAGCTTGTCGAACGATTTCCTTGGAGGATTCGATAATTCCGATATGCAGGTACGAGATGCGAGTAAATGAAGATGGCCTTTATGTGGTCACACAAGATTCACTTGTATGACATTAGATGAAGTAGTTCCACATCTGTCGCAACAGTTGCAATTATTATTAGCTTTAAGATCCAAATGATGATAATAAAAGCGCCATTGTACACCTGCAATAATTGAAGATTGTACAAGAAGTAGAGCTGGTGGAGGGTCAGGTCAAAAAACTTACTAATTGCGATCATGAAATGGGTTGAAAGAAAAAAAATAAAAAGTAGATACAAAATTAACTTTGTACGACGAATAACAAAGTTTTTAGTAGAAATGGGTTGAGAAGAATATTATTAGTTATTGTGTAATGTACTTTTTGCTTGTGTGCAAGTAAAAGACAAGGAAGGTGGGGGTTTTTTGTGAAATTTGTTTGCGGGCAGGTGGGCAGGTGGGCAGGTGTGTAGCAGTACTATATTGTATGTAGATAAAAAAGTAGTAAAAAAGTAGTTAAGGGGAGCACCAATTATTTCATCAATCGGTATTGGTGGGAGGGGGGGGGGGTGAAGGTAGTAAGTACTAATAAAAGTAAAGTGGTTATTTTGGTGGTGGTGATTCGATAAGAGAGAGAGAGAAGAGAGAGAGGCAACTTTGTAAGAGGGTAAAATAGGTGGGTGAAGAAGTGGGGTGGGTTGAAGAAGTGGAGAGTAGAAAGAAGTAGGTAGTATTAAGTAAAAATGAAGAAAAAAGTGAAGTAGAGTAGGGGGGGGAATAGAACTATTGAATTTGTATAGTATAGTATTGTGTATGTGTGTAAAAAAGCTACTAAGTAAAGTTAGTACTTGTACTTACACCGTAAAGTTGGGGCTCAGAAATGGTTTTTTTTTTCCTTATTACCCTTTCACCCAGCCAGTACCTATTTAATTGAATTAATTATATTTTTTCTTTTAAAAGAAATGCAAGAATTATATCCAAAGTAATGAAGTAAAATAGAACTATTCAGTGGTTTCCAAAGCTGTTCTTTTGGTTGTTGTCCATATAGGGTATTTGGTAAGGCAATATTGAATAAGAGACTTGTTAACAGGTTAGGTTTTTCTGGTTATTGAAAATTACTGGTATACTCTAGAGTAAAGTAGTAAGATATTTTTCATAATAAGTAACAAAAAAACCAATAGAACTTGTCAACTTGTCAAATTAATCTAGTTATTGAAATTATAATACCTATTATAACATTGTTGAGAGAAATAGAAACCTCCATATAGAAACATCTAATATATTATATTGTATTGCTTAAATATATATTTGTTTGTCGTATGATGTTTTATATACCTAAATAAAATACTGAAGTCTGCGTCTGCTACACAGTAGTGAATTTTCCGAAAGGAATATGGTTATTTTTTCATACTTTCCATTCTAATTATTAAAGCTTTTTATAAAAACCCATCAAGGATATTGATTAATTGTCGACTTTTGAAGCAAGTAAGAATTACACCTAGTTTTATTCTTTATGTATATATAATAAAGAGCCGATGATGTTGAGGAACTGGTGAAGGAGGGGTAGGAAGAGAATGCTTTTGACCGTTGCCATTAAAACAATTTCAAAGATTTAAGAATGAGAAACAGTTTTTTAAAGGAATAAATATATCTTAAATTATCTAGATTCTTAAATATATTTGATTATCAAGTTGAAAAGAGTATATTGTTCAAATGTCTCATCGTCATCAAACAAAACATACATACTGTTGTTGCCCTACCTTACCTTATGACTGAGATTTGTATGAACTTTCACCAGCTATCAGCTGTAAGAACATCGCCTGCCTATCTATATATATTAAAAAGTATTTGAAAACCCATTGTTGAAACATTCAAGAAACTTGATTCTATTTCATAGTCTGTAACCTATCCCCTTGCTCATTAGGATATAATACACCTTCTTGAAGGAGATAGATAAATTAAATATAGTCATCACTAAAGCTATTGGCCATGATAATATTCTTTAGACACTTTCTTCTAATAGAAGCAAATGAAATAATAATGGACAAATTTATATGATAGCAATCTGATGACTTGAAAATAATTGAGTTGTCAACCTTGAATACCTAGGTACCTGGTTAAGTTAATGGACTGTGGTACACTGCCTCAGACTTGCAGTACCAATTGATGCAGCTGGCCGACGGCCTTTACCCAGCCCTATGCCATGAACCCAAGAGTTTGTCCTAATTGAGAGAGATTTGCTCATAGGTGGCGGTAGATTGTACAACTCAATCACAATCAAGCTGCAATTCGAGCTGCATGTGTAATAATCTTTCCAATAGCTATAATCCATGTTTGATTGAAGCTGCGCTGTCAAGCCAGACTAGAATATGCACATGGCAACTATTTTAATTCTTCCTACCAAGAGATGGATGCTGGCATTGACTGTTGTACAAATTCAAAGTATTTCTAGACATCGAAATTGACTGAGAGGTAAGTACCAATGGCATTTGCTTATGAAAGTGGTCAAGGCCCAATTGGAACTTCCATTTTTCCATTCTTGGGCATCGGGGGAATACAAATAGGACCCAAGTATTTGGATCCGGACTTGTCGAGTTGCACTTAAGAATATCGCTGTGCAACAAATGGCTTGTGGTACGAAGAGAAACACCAGGCGCTAATGGTGTTCGAGTCCCATTCTAGGATCCAGAGAGATGACATGCTAGTTGCTCAACCGGTAATTGTATGCTTGATTCAAGGTTGTACAGTATATGCCTAGCTGTTGGTCGCTGCAAGCACCACAATTACTGGCATTATCGGGTCTTCTCCACCGTGCTTGGCTAGAGGAGTTGCAATGCTTGATGATCCAGGTCAGGTGGTTATGCTAATGTGAGTGCTTCAGGTGCGGTTGGTTGTGCCATTCGGGTTTGAACTAAGTTCAGACTTGAGAACTTGTTCCATGACAATTTCCACCACCTTCTTGAAACCTTCCATCTCCTCCTCAACCGTCCCACCCATTCCAGCACTCGCAAAGCTTATAGAGTTACCAACATAAACGGGCTTCCCGGTCCTTCGGGCTAAGAGTTTTGCAAGACGGGTTGTGAAATCAACGGAAGAGTCGTAAACAGATAATGGAGTGGAAAGTGTTTGGCCGGCGTGTAATCTCTACATTTTTATTAGTTAAACAAAAATGAAGTCAACATGACGGTAAGACATACATCAGGAAGCGCATAAACAAAGGATCCCAGAGACGGTGCCGTAGAAGTGTCGCCATTCATTGCAATCGTCAGAAATAGTAGCAACGATGTCTGATTAATTGTCAGATGAAGATGGATATTGGTTTCTGGGGCTTTTGGTAAAGGAAATGAAAGTTGGATAGGCACAGCTGGCATGGCCGTTGAGGAAGAATTGTTTGCCATTTTGTAGTAAATTGAGTTGCGTTGTAGTTCCAAACTTATTTGAGATGAGGGGCAGAGTTCTTATCAATTTATTTTGTTCTTCGCTTGTCTTGGCAATCCTTGTGTTTGCATTTGGAGTTTTGAGCTTGAGGGTTACAACAAGAACAAATACGCTTCAAGGCTGAGAAAAAAATATTTACATAAAAAGCTTAGGTATTCTTCGAAGTCTTGATTTTATTTATAGGTATATCTCAAGCGGCAATTATTTACATTATGTTTCCCTTTCAATTTATACCATCATCTGAGTCTTCCGAAGCCAGAACACCAAACTGGTTTTCGATACCCAACCCAATTCTCCTGAGATCAACACCTTGCTCCAATTCATCTACGCTGATATACCCGCTATCCGGCCTTTTGGTGGTGCTTTTGTGTTCTTTTCTGCCTAGGAGCTCACCAATTTTCCACTGCAAAATATCAGCATAACCACAAACTATAGAACATCTATATAACTCACAGCAATTCTCTCAGCGCCCATCCTTGCGCCTTCTAAATTTGGAGCTGCAGGTCCCATCCTCAAGCTTGCTAATCTTCCTGTCACAAAAAGTGGTACCTCTTCACTCCAGCTTAGATCATGTGTCAGACAAGGGAATCCTCCAACAGTCTTCAGGTGATATCTGTTCAAGAGAGGTTTTACGGCTTGAATTTTCTTGAAGTCAACATCGAAACCCGTTGCATATATGACATGATCGAATTTGGGAAGACTGCATATCGCTGGGTACGCCTTCACTGTCCATGTTCTGCCAATCAGAAAGTTAGCGATTATGCTTTATGTGAAAGTACCAAGAGGAAAGTGGAGTTTCCTCCGAACCAGAAATCCAAGATTTTGCCCATGCAAAGATACCAGATCCGGTCGAAATTTGAGGGAGAGAAGGGTAAGAATAAAGATTCGATTGCACTTACTGAGAAACAGAATCCCAGTTTGCGGAAGTAACGTGGGAATGCTCATGAAGTGACAGACGATTAGCTGCGATATGTGCCTTCAGAATGTGATGGTATTCTGGATTGACGCTCCCACCGTTTCTCGCATTCTTGTACATCTCTAGTCTCTCTTCATCAGTGTCCAAGCCCCAGAACTGAGCAAGGAAGACATTTTTGAATTTAGCTACCCAGCCTAGATCCATGTCGAAATCTTTGATCTTTAGAGGGCCGCGCATTATATGGTAAACTTTAGTGACCCCGGACTTGATGGCAAAATCGGCGATTTGAGCGCTGGTAAGGCCGCCGCCAACGATAAGAAGATTGGTTGGCTGCTTGAGCGAGATTTTGCGCACCATGTGCGGTGGCAATATTGTATCATCGGGACTATATGAAGGAAGAAGGGCATGGCATACACTTCCCGTGGGGCAGAAGGGAGAGCTGAGAGGTATAGTGGGATCCAACGCGGCTCCTGTAGCCAACACGACTATCTTTGCTCGTTTGGTGCCAGTTGATGTTTGTAGTGTGAATATTCCCGGACAATCTGCACATTGGGATGCTTCGTAATCTATCACTTCGACCTCGCTCTTCTCGATGAGCTTGGTAATGTTGTATCGAGTAGCGATGTCTTCGCAGAAACTTTTGAATAATGCTGTACTTGGACGGAAGTAATCGTGACGGTCTCGCTCGTCAAGATACGTAGTTTCCTGGGAAGATTTGCCACTGCACAAGTCAACATCTATACGGTGCTATGCAGTGAAAAACAACTAACCTTTTTTTCATCTTCTGCTTCCTTTGATGCTTACTCAATTCCTTTCCGACCACCCCTTGAATTTCCTTAAGTTCACCATCCCTACCTTCCTTCCAAGCGAATCCTCTCAACCCATCCCTATCTTGAGGATCAGGGTGAAAGAACATTGGACTTCTCAAATACTTAATTTTTAATTTCTCAAATCTCTCATTCCACGCACTCATCCATTCATTCCCATGTGCATCTAAAACTGCAATATCAAGGTCGTCGCAACAAGAAGCCCCTTGCACTAGTCGGTCGGGAGCTGTGCCAGAACGTCGACTCGTTTTCAAAGCCTTGGAAGTTTTTCGTGCAGATGATGCTTTCATCCAGTGATACCGCTGATGCTCCGAATCCGTGAATAATGACGACGGGGTTTTCTCACAGAGGCGTGCAGCAACGGCGAGCCCACATGGACCAGCGCCAATGATAATAACATCATGAACGTGGATATCTTCAACAGACATTTTTATTGATTTGAAGAAGCTGTACACTCAATACAAGTTTGAGGTTTTTGGGATGCGTGTATACATATCTAAAGTTGGCGTTCTAAATAGATCTTATGTGAGGGGCGGTACCTTGATGGCTACATATCTACCTTGATGGACTTACCAACCCCTGCAGAATCCATATATCAAGGATTCAAGGTATCTAGTCGATTACCAATCGCCAGTTTTTGTGAATAAGGTACAAGACTTGCCCATAAATTATACACAAAGTTGTTGCTTTGATGTTACACTTTCAAGATTTTTTCTAGATCCAAATTTAATTTTGGTCCACCCAACCTAGTTTTTCGCCCATCTTTACCCTTTGCCCTTTTTCGATAGCCCAATTCCACCCACCCTTTCTTTTCTGTTTCTCCCCCATCCAGCCCTCATCTAAACTAGGTCTCTGTCCTTTGGGAGCCTCAAAAATGAGTACCACAGTACTTCCAAGCTGGAAGCCTCCCATCTCCTCTCCCCTCTTTAGTGCATGGCCATGTAGAATTGGACTTGCAGCTTCGTATGAGGCTTCAGCATACCCACTATATGCCTCACCGCGTCTTGCCGCTTCATCTGCTGCTCTATCTGCAGCAGTATCTGTTGTTAAGGAGTTTGTTCGTAGCTCCCGATCGAAATTGATCTTTATTGAACCGACATTTGTGGCACCGACAGGGATGAAAGAAAAAAACCCCCATCTCCAACGTCCTAAGAGCACGACTCGCTCATTTAATGTGAATAGACCTGGCAGTGTTCGTTGGAGATATGGAGACACCGAATATAATTCCCCAGCAAAATGGCGCCGCTTTTCTGCAACCCAGGCGGTTGGAGAATGAAAACGGTGATAATCACCGGGAGCTAGATATACGACTACATAGTACAGTGCAGTTCTATTTTCGGAGGTGAGCCGAGAATACCATGGTCGCTCACCTAGAGCAAGATCGGCACGGACTTCGGCTTCTGAAGCAGCTGTTGGTTTGGTTGAAGCATCACTTGCCTTCTTCTCCGGTTGCTTTTGGGGTGGCCCTGATAGTAGATTGGGAATAGTATAGGATATGCCATTGACGGTTGCAAATTTTTCATCTTGTTTGATGATCTCTTCATCACCGACACTGTATCTCTCCTTGCTTTCTTGTGGATTCTTGTCTTGAGGTGGAGCGAATATATTTTTAGGATTTGCTGGGTTCGGTGAAGTAGTTGGACCACCCAACAGAGCATCAATACCATAGGTCATACCTTTCACCTGTTCCACCTCTCCACTTTCAATGATACCGAATTGGAGGACTCGGCCATCAGATGGTGACAAGAGTGCATTCTGATCTGGATCAAGGGGTCTAACTCCTGGTTTTAAAGTTCTGTAGAAAAAAGAAGCTAAGTTTGGGTATACATGAAGATCGGGTTCCGATACTTCGTGAAGACTACAGTAAATTAGCAACGCACAAATGTTTCATAGCCATTGATATTCATACTTGACACCGAATATAAAAGAATATAACTTAAATCCAGGCACACGCAAATAGTAGGGTATCTCCAATTCGTTAAATCTGCCCCAGATTCTGGACATGGCTTTAAGTGGCAAGGTAGACATTACTTGAACCTGCCTTTTAGATGTCGTTAGTTTCATTTCATCAAGAAAAAGTTGTAAAATACGCATCGGCATACCATGGCCCTGATGGTCTGATTCTCTCCCTTCTCTTCGGTCGACCTTGAGATTCGCCATTGACCCCATCAACTCCATCATCGCCAGACCCAGCACTTTTAAAATATTCGTTACCATCCAAGTCTTCGTTACGCCGCCTTGCCTTCTCTCGTTCATTAACTCGATAGAATTGTCCAAGTCCCAAAAATCCAATCCCCAACCCCACAGGTATATGATACCAGGTTATTTTTGTTTCGTTCAGGGCCTTTCGTAACCTAGTAGCAAAAGATTCTTTGTATTCATTATGTTGTCGATAATACTTCGCAGATGAAGAAAAGTTTCGATGCCTATTAGCTGGGAACCTGCACAAGTTTCGCGATTGCGATTGTCGTAGAGTTGAAGCTGGATGTAGGGCATAAGATACTCTGCCAGTACATGATGAATTATATGATTTTGCGCTTGACGAAACGAGTCGAGAAGCCATTGGACAATGAGAAGAAAGGTAACACTACCTAGATATTGCCGTTTAAACCAGGGTAACAGAGTAATGAAAGAGAATAATATAAGGGTTTTTTTTCTTTAGGAAAACATAATTATACTCCAATGAGGGCAAAAAACCTCGAATGCAAAATGACGAATGAATTCAACTTTACAAACTATTGAATACCCGACTGTAATACTGCCAGATTTAATAAAATCTTTTATGCCTCATTAAGAAAGGCGGTAAGATTAGACCTTTAAAAAACTTCCATTTTGCTTACCTAAACCTAAGTGAAATGTGGAGTGCAGGGGTAATGGGAGAATGGGAAAAATGGTGGAGAGGAGAGGAGAGGAGAGGAGAGGAGTAGATAGAGTCTTGTCTCATATTAGAAGAAAAGTGGACTTTTCACTATCAATTCAAACCACACACTACGATCTGTACTTACCTACCTACCTAGTAGCTAGCAATTCAAGAAGGTGGTCACTGGCTGTGGGTAAATTTATTATATCCGAGATAATATTTTGTTATAACTTATGATTGATTACCCGGTATATATATATCTTCCGTATATATTATGATTATTCTAAAGTTGTGCTGCTTTTGCTTGTAAATGTAAACGTGGAATCTTCTCCCTTTAAAAAAACACTTATTAATAACTTCACCAACTACTAGGTATATGTTAATGTTATAAAAATCCGCTCCTAGTTACCTACTTTCTCTTTTATTCGGTTTTATTTTTATGAATTATCTGTTTTTAGTCCGCCTATCTATACGGTAAAGCTTCTTCGTGCTGTTTGATTATAACACTTTATTAATTTAAGATTACCCATCCATTCAACCCACCTACCTATCTACCTACCTAGTATCTACCTACCTACCTACCGTTTACTTACCTCATCACCTATATAAGTTATACCAATACAATGGTTTTTCTAGCTGTCTTCAAAGGATTCGGCATATAACCACATACAACCATCCGAAGCTCTATAAATCCTTCCATACACGGCAGTCTAAACAGGCGGGCGCAACGATTTAAGCACTGCGATATTCAACAAGTTCATTATGTCTCAGTCATTTGGTGATGAAAGAAGTGATGCGCCTACCAAAGTTGAAGAACAACCAGAACCGACAACATTTACTCTTTCAGTTATATCTCCTTCAAGCGAAGTCGCAAGTCCATTGAGTTTCCCTCATTTGTTGGCGAGTACCACTGTTCAAGAATTAAAGGCAAAGATTAGAGAGGTTGTGCCATCAAATCCGGACAATGTCAGCCAACGACTCATTCATCGTGGAAGAATGTTAGGGGATTCACAAACAATGCTTCAAATCTTCGGCGAAAGCGTGAGAGTTCCAACATACCCTACCGTATGGAGCGCGTACTAATTCTATACTGTAGTTATCAAATCCAGATGTACAGGTACTCCACCTTGTTCTTCGACCTCCCCTTCTAGACTCCGCCGCCCCCTCGAATCCAAATAGCGCAACTCCAAACGCCGCGAACTCAGTGTCAAATCCCCATCAGCGCGTAAGAATACAACCGTCTACTCCTACGCAGCATAGTGATCGTATCGGCACATCGCCCAATGCGACACAAACTACACAAGGTGCACAAAGCCAACAACCTTTGCAGCAGCGTTTACAACATTACCACGATCTCCATCACGCAGAGCACTCTCATAATGTCATGACACAGCGTTTGCAGCAACTACAACGAGAGACAGAGCGGCTGCAGCAGGAAATTGAGGCTGGAGCGCGTGGGTTCAATCAGCTAGGAAGACTTGTGAACAATGTAGCCAACCAGTTGCCAACGGCGCCGGGCGTAACACGAAATCCTTTTCAGCCTCCAAATGGGCAAGGTCGCACCTCACTTCAACAGCTCATTTTGGAGCAGCAGCAAAGGCGAGCAGCTGAAGGACGTCAAGGAGCCCAGGATATCGGTCGCCTTCCACCTCTGGCAAATGGAGTGGACTCTGGCAGATCGACGCCAAGCTTTCGAAATCCAGAACGCAGCACTACTTATACCCGCGAAGGTGTAGGCCCAAACGGAGAGAGGTGGCAAGTGACTGTGAATGAAACTACAACTACAATACCTGTGCAGCAGTCACAACAGCGACACACCGTCACTGGCGGAAACGGTACGCAGATAACCGCGAATCCTGCTGTGGATTTGCAACACATGTTTCGGAACGTTGATAGATTCATGGCTCCACATCAAGGCCAGAATGGCGAGCGGAGATCTTCATCGAACCCCCCTCCCACGCGTCCTGGGGTTCACAGTCCTCCTCCTTCGGTCACTACGCTGCCAAGCGCATCTGCTTCTACTTCGCCATCAACAGTGCGTTTAAATCATGCTATCAACGTTTCTGTCCCCAACATCGGTGCAGCACCGGCGTCCATCACCAGCCCTTCGTCTTCTAATTCTGTTGAACCGATGGTTTACATTCTCACATCTCCATCAGGCCCTCGTGCCCTTTTAATCAATAACTCCGAGTCTTTTTATACCCCACGCCAGTCTAGGTACCGCTACAACAATCCACCAGTACAGATCAATGGACAAGTCCCGGTCGGTCTTCCTGAATACCGCAACCGAAATGTACAAAGAGCTTTACGTCGCGAAGGCCGCCAACGCGCAAATGAAGATGTGCCTATCGACTTGGCGCATGGACACAATCAGAATGCAAGACCGGGGGTACCCGTTGTACTGCGGCTATTTAATTTGTTATGGTTGGTTGTTCGATTAGCGGGCTTTGTGTGGTTCTTCACTTCCGGCAATAGCAGCTGGTCAAGACTCTTTCTGATGAGTGGTCTCGCATTGGTTGTCTTTTTCATCAACACTGGTATTCTTAGAGGAGCTTTTCATGGTATTGGCGAGCAGCTTCTGGGCCCCATCAGAAGGTACCTCGAGAACTTGATTCCACTTGCTGGACCGGACGCAGCTCTGGTACCTGCTGCAAATGCTGAAGTCGTCCGCCCAGCTCCAGAGACTGGTAACCAGCCTCAGGCCCGCTTGCGTCGTGGCGAACTTGACGAAAATCAAGTTGCCACAAGATTTGTTGAAGAGCAACGCCGAAGACGAGCACAGGGAGGATGGCTTGTCGCGCAGATTCGAAGAGCCGAACATGCTGCTCTCCTCTTCATAGCGAGTTTGATCCCGGGAATTGGTGAACGGCATATTGCAGCTCGTATACCCACTATATGCCTCACCGC
>JWJB01010566.1:0-11362 GCA_000812895.1 Rutstroemia sydowiana
TAATCATGAAGATAGCGAAAAGGTCTTTGCGACCTTCTTGGCCTCTTTGACCACTTTTGCCTTAATATTGTTCATTGCTGTGAGATGTAATGATAAAAGGAAGAATTTCAAGAAGCTACATTATGATGGCCTTTCTACTGCTAACTTGGAAAGATGCGACTTCCATGTATCTTAGGATGTATGTTCGACTTGTAAGATGCTCGCGCGGGAAAGAGCAACTCTTGCTGCCCCAAGCAGTTTTTATTTGTTTTATTATTGTTACGGAAGTCGCATACGCAGCATTTCGCTGTTGATAGTAATGCGGGACCCTTCCCAGAGTATCAACGTTCACCTGAACAACAAAATGTTCGATTCTCGTGACCTTCCTCAGGGTCTGAAAATTACTAGAACAAAATATTGTTCCAATTCAAACAGGACAGACTTACTGGCATATAGAGTACCTATTATTTTTTGATGACCATTTAGTTTTATGCTCCACAGGTCAACTCAGCCGTTGATCTAATTGACTTGGGATTTGATAATATATAGTTCGTAACATTTACAAAAATCGTGATGCTGGCACCGAAAAATGTGTAACTTTTAAAATTTGAAACTTCATTTTTCTTCATGGCAGGAGGTCGAAGATAATATTCCTGCCAAGATTTGTCAAACTGGATTGGAATGTAAGCTTTGGAATGCAGAAATTCCTCTCCTCACCCTTTCCTCCCCCAAAAAAGTCTTCATCACAAAGGAGTACCTGAAAGAGTACTAACGTAAAAATAGACAACGTCATGATTTTGTTCAAGTACATTCTGATGATTTCGTCAAAGATTGCAAACTCCGCATTTAGGCGTATACAATACGAATGAATCACCAAAATCAAGTCTTCGGACTATGTTGCCAGGAATATGACCCCGTTGCGGAGTATATGGACGGCCCTTCACATGATATTGGTCGTCAATTGTCCAGACCCTATAGTTCAACGGCTAATCAACCGTTCGAGACATTTCATCTTAAAATAGAGTTTGTGAGTTGATGCCTTTGGTAACATCTCTATATCGGCATTCATATGTAAGTCATTTAATTGAAGCAGCTAAAGATATAGACCAGCCTTGCCAAGGGGGTTATCCATAGTCCAATGTATAAGGGCGGGCCCAAGTTGTTCTATAATAGACTCGGAGGTACTCCGTAGATATGATAAGATAACGATATTTACCAGTACAGTACTTCGTAGCTTATAGATTACATAGTTTTCGGTACATACGGCACCTATCACTATTCATATGATTATCAGTATCAAGTGGTGAAGTACATTTCTTATGCCTATGAGTTTGTTACTTGATTTATCAAATAGAACAATGAATTTCAGTCTATTTGTTGAATCGGATTTTAAATAACAAATTTTATAAATTATATTTATTAAATTAGATTTGAACAACAAATTTATACTAGTAAGCATAACGAGTAGTAGTAGAGTTTTTGCGTGGGTGGTGAACTCTTCTAGCTCATAAACTTATGAGTATACAAGTGCTAATCATACACCCCCCCTCTCTCCCTTTTACAGACACATGCATTTGAGAAATATAAGATCAAAGCTAGATGGCGTAAAACTCGATTGGTAGACTATTCTCGACTACCCGTCGGAGTTATAAGACACCTCGAGTTGACTGGGCGGTATGCCTTTTCCGACTAAGGGCGAACAACTCCTTAGAGTAAGAACATGAATGCCCACGATTACTACTGTAGGAATCGTCGAATAAGCGGTTGCGAAGTTGATAAGTACGGTCATCCAAAGTTCCGGTGCCAATTGGCTCACATTGCCTACCCGCTTCACATTGATATTCTCAGCATTCATCATAGTCTGTTAATGTCATCCAATTCTAGGCTGTTGACTACCGGGATGTTTATAAGTTTATGAGGTTGCTAGGTACCTAGTGGGTATAGAAAGAAATCAACATAGTATGACTTTTAGTAAGGCATGAGAATATTGGTTGTTCTGGTCTTTACATGGACTTGTATTATTCTAGTTCTAGATGAACGGGGAAGTTCGAGGCTGCTTGAGCAGATGGAGAGAAACCTGATTGGAAGAATCCATATACAAGTCCTTATCGATTCACAAGTTGATATATGAATTACTGCCTGATAAACACAATTTGATTCTGGTCCGTCTATAACGAGATACGGCATTCCCCTTCCCCCGCTCACTTTTTCCTAGATTTTAGATATATAAGAAGGTTACTCTGCTCCTTTCTTTCTGTTTCTTAGATTATTCGACAAGCATAAGTTTCATTTCTTCTAAGTGGAAGACAACAATCGACAAGATGTATTTAAAGCCTGGAGTAGTCTTGGCAGTACTTGCATTTGCTCGAAACGTATATGCTAAGCCAGTTCCGCATCTCGGTTGGTTCCTACCCGGACACGAAAACGACGGCGAAAATACCGAGTCTCACACAACTTCCTCGCCTTACTCGCCTCAATGGAATGCCCCAACGTCTACAGATTCCTCGCCTGAGTGGGAGGCCCCAAAGTCTAAAGATTCCGAGTGGGATCTGACTAAGACCTCCGCTACCAGCCACCTAACTCATTCAACTCACTCCCATCACTCAACTCATTCAACTTATTTAGCTATCCCTACAGAGTCTGCTTCGGAAGACTTAAGTTCAGAAGTTTCTGACTCTTCGACTCGCTCAACCCATTCAAGTCACTCCCATCACTCTCATACGACCTCCGCTGCCATCCAAAGAGAATCTGCTTCTAAGGACGATGACCGCGAAAATACCGAAAAAGATCATTCAACTTCAAGTCGTCATTCAACTCACTCTCATCACTCAACTCGCACGACCTCCATTGCCATCCAAACAGAGTCTGCTTCAAAGGACTGGTCTTGGGATCATAATCATGAAGATAGCGAAAAGGACCATGATCATCATGATGATGACCGCGAAGGTAGCAAAAAGGATCATGATCATGACGATACCAAAGAAAACTCTCCAACTCACTCCCATCACTCTGCTGGATCAGCTACTCGTACGAAGTATTTAGCTCATTCGCATCACTCAGCACATTCATCCATTCCTACAGAATCTGCTTCAAAGGACTCATCTTGGGACCATTATCATGATGATGATCGTGAAGGTAGTCAAAAGGATCATGGACATGACCGTGATCATGATGATGATCGTGAAGATGGTAAAAAGGACCATGGACATGACCATGATGGTGATAGTGATCGTGAAGATGCCAAAAAAGATCATTCAACTTCAAGTTATCATTCAGCTCATTCGCATCACTCAACTCATATAGCCTCCACTGCTGCCATCCCCACAAAATCTGGTTCAAAGGACTCAATTTGGGATTCAATTTGGGATCACGATCATGATCGAGAAGATGCTGAGAAAGAACATACAACTCGTCAATCATCAACTCATACTCAAATAATCGACTCGTCTCACATTCCCATTGCCACAAAAACAACCTGGGAGGAAGAATATTTGACCCATTCAAGTCATCACTCAACCAATTCAGCTGTCCCCACACAATCATCTAAAGAAATAGAAGAAGAGGGGAGCATTGTAGCTCACTCTAATCATCCAGCTACCTCTACAAAAGCAGCTGAAAAGGAAGGGTTTGATATTTGGACTTATTTCGAACATTCACCACACTCGACTGAACACTCTATTCATCCAGCTACCTCTACAAAATCAGTTGAAAAGGAGGGGTTTGATATTTGGACTTACTTCGAGCATTCACCCCACTCGACTGAACACTCGACTCAACACTCGACTGTTTCGTCCCACTCAATTATTCCCACACAATCAGTCTTGGAGGGAGATTACTCAAGTCACTCAATCCACTCAAGTCCCACAACTCACTCACCTCTATCAGCAACAGCTTCAGCCTCAGGGTTCCTTTCTTCGGCTTCACATTTCCTGTCTTCAGCTTTCAATTTCTTTCCAACGGCCCCAACATCGAAGTTCACCTCTTCCTCTTCGGTTCTGAACACTAGAGGCATCTCCACCACTGCAAAGCAAGATGTCTTAACACCAAATATTGGTTTGCCTACCATAAGTTTACGATCCGTTTCGAGCCCTACTCTTAGTCAGCCTACTTTTAGTCACCCAACGCTTGCTCATCCAACGATTACTTATCCTTCGTTTGTCAAACCCACCTTTACTGAAACTTCCCTTGTCCCGTTGTCGACTTTGGAATTAAGCGACAGTGTCCCGTTGAAGAGTTTGGACTTGAGCATTAGTGCTCCGTCATTGTCTACCTTTACTAAAACTGCCCTTGTCCCATTGTCGACTTTGGACTTAAGTGACAGTGTCCCATTGAAGAGCTTGGGTTTGAGCATTAGTGCTCCGTCATTATCAACTTTGGATCTAAGCGACAATATCCCATCGGCAACCTTGGATTTGAGCTTCTCGAGCCCTATTCATAGCCGTCCTACTAATTTTGAACATCCAACGATTGCACTGCCCAGCTTCACCGAGACTGCCATACTTCCATTATCTACCTTAGATTTAAGCATTAGTGCTCCATTATTATCGACTTTGGATCTAAGCGACAACATCCCATCGGCAACCTTGGATTTGAGCTTTTCGAGCCCTATTCATAGCCGTCCTACTACTTTTGAACACCCAACAATTGCACTGCCCAGCTTCACCGAGACTGCCAGAATTCCATTATCTACCTTGGATTTGAGCGTTAGTGCTCCATTGAAGAGCTTGGACCTAAGTGGCAGTCTCCCATCGGAGACCTTGGATTTGAGTTTTTCGAGCCCTACTCATAGCCATCCCCATCGAACAATTGTCCTACCTACCTTTACTAACACCGCCATCATCCCATTGTCAACTTTGGGCTTGAGCGTTAGTGCTCCATTAAAGAGCTTGGATTTAAGTGCCAGTATCCCATTGTCATCCTTAGATTTGAGCATCTCAATCCCTACCACTCTCAAACAGCAGACGATTATTCAACCCAGCCTCACTAATACCGTCGAGCTCCCGTTATCAACTTTGGATTTGAGTATAGCAAGTCCTACTCATATTCGACCTTCTACTTTTGAGCATCCTACTTTCGAGCAACCAACAATCGTTCAACCTAGCCTCACTAATACCATCAAGCTCCCATTGTCGACTTTGGATTTGAGTATATCAATCCCTACGACTCTTGGTCAACAAACGATTATTCAGCCCAGTCTCACTAATACTCTCGAGCTCCCATTGTCGACTTTGGATTTGAGTGTATCAATCCCTACGACTCTTGATCAACAAACGATTATTAAGCCCAGTCTCGCTAATACCGTCGAGCTCCCGTTGTCAACTTTGGATTTGAGTATATCAATCCCTACGACTCTTGATCAACAAACGATTATTAAGCCCAGTCTCGCTAATACTGTCAAACTCCCATTGTCGACCTTAGACTTGAGCATAGCAAGCCCTACTCATAGTCGTCCTACAACATTTGAGCATCCTACTTTCAAACATCCAACCAACTATCCATCCATCCATCCCACCATCATTGATACTGCCATTATTCCATTGCCAACATTGGACTTGAGTGCCAGTATCCCATTGTCGTCCTTGGATTTGGGTCTATCAAGCGTCATTGCACAAATTACCAACACCAACTCTGAAGCCGTTTCTTACAGTACCGATGTCATTATGCCAACCCAAAGTCAAGGTTTGAGCTCTGTAGCTTTTGTCGCCAGCTCTGAGATGTTGCCAACTGCCACTAGATCTGCGGCCATTTCCTCCGGCACCGATGTCATCATTGCAACACAAAGCCGAGGTTTGAGCTCACAAGCTTTTGTCGCCAGCTCCGAAATCTTGTCAACCGCCACAGAATCTGCAGCTATCTCATCTGGCACTCATATCGTTGTTCCAACCCATAGTCAAGGTTTTAGCTCATCTGAAGTTTTTTTCCCCGGCTCCGAAATCTTGTCAACTGCCACAGAATCTGCAGCAATCTCATCCGGCACTGATTTTATTGTCCCAACTCAAAGTGAAGATTTAAGCTCATCTCAAGCTTTTGTCACCAACTCTGGAGTCCCATCAACCGCTACGTACTCTGCGTTTGTTTCGTCTGCTACCGATTTCATTGTCTCCAGCAACTCTGAGTCTGAAATCCAACCAACTGCTAGCCAGTCTGCATTTGTTTCATCTGCCAGTGGCGGCTTCATTGTCTCGAGCAAATCTGAGATTCTGACAGCTCCCACCGAATCTGCATTTATTTCATCCGCCAGTGGCAGCTTCATCGGCTCGAGCAAATCTGGGGTTTTGTCATCTCCCACTGATTTCGTTACTTCAACCCAAAGCAGCGGCTTCAACACAATGGAGATCTCTGCTACAGAATCTGGATTCGTATCGTCCCCCACTGATTACTTTGCTTCAACCCAAAGCAGCGACTATAACACAATTGAGATCTCTACTACCAAGTCTGGATTCGTAGTATCTTTTACAAGTTTTATTGCTTCAATCAGAAGCAGTGGCTTTAACACAATGGAGATTTCTACAACTGAGTCTGGAGTCGTATCGTCTCCTACTGATTTCATTGCTTCAACCCAAAGCAGTGGCTTCAACACAGTGGGGATGTCTACTACCGAGTCTGGATTTATATCATCCCCCACAGATTTCTTCGCTTCAACCCAAAGCAGCGGCTTCAACACAGCCCAGTTCTCTACAACTCCTCTAAGCACCGAACAACTACCAAAAAGTGGATTCTCTAGCCTTGTAGAAGCACCATCATCTGCAACCGAGATGTTTACTATTCAGACAAACTCCCCAAGCTCTTCTGGATTATTCACAGCAGAATTATCCATTGTTCCAACCGAGTTCTCCAGTGTTGTATCACCATCATATATGGCAGAATCAACCAATGTTCCGACTGGATTTTCCAGTATTGTACCAGAGTCCTCGATGGCCATTGTTCCAACTGGATTCACAGAATCATCTAATTCCATTGTTCCAACTGGGTTCACAGAATTATCCAATTCCATTGTTCCAACTGGATTTTCCAGTATGATATCAGAGTCGTCGATGATAGAATCATCCATTGTTCCAACAGAGTTCTCCAGTGTTGTATCACCATCATATATGGCAGAATCAACCATTGTTCCAACTGGATTCTCAAGCGTCGTACCAGTACCATCAATGACAGAATCATTCCGTGCTCCAACTGGATTCTCCAGCGTTGTATCAGGATTCTCGGTGATGGAATCATCCATGGCTCCAAGTTCATTTTCTAGCGTTGTTCAAGTACCATCGGTGACAGAAGCCTCCATTGTTCCAAATGAATCTGGAATAATGTCAACTGGATTTTCTAGCATTTCATCAGAACTCTCAATGATGGAATCATCCATTGCTCCAACTGGATTTTCTAGCGTTGTTCAATTGCCATCGGTGACAGAAGCCTCCATTGTTCCAACTGAATCTGGAATAATGTCAACTGGATTTTCTAGTGTTGGACCAATAGCAGAATCATCTAAGACTGAAATTTCATCTACAGCCGAATCATCGGTTGAAACAGGGTTCTCTCAAATACCATCTACAGCAGAATCATCCATGGTTGCAACTGGAGTCTATAGCCCATCATACACAGCAGAATCATCCATGGTTGAAACGGGAATCTATAGCCCATCGTTTACAGCAGAATCATCAGTTGAAACAGGAGTTTATAGCCCATCATACACAGCACAATCATCCATGGTTAAAACTGGAGACTATAGCCCATCATACACAGCACAATCATCCATGGTTGAAACTGCAGTGTTTAGCCCATCGTTCACAGCAGAATCCATGGTGGAAACGGCATTCTCTAGTATTGGATCAATACTATCATCGGCAACAGAGTCATATTCTGTATTCCCTACATCGGAAAGTATGGTACAAGAAGAATCGTCCGCACCACTCATTTCAGCACCATCTTCAGCAACCGAATCATATACTGCTTTAACAACTGCATCTGGAACAATGTCAACGGGATTTTCTAGTGGTGTTGGATCAATGCTATCATCAGTAACTGAGTCATATTCTGCTTTCCCTACGTCGGAAAGTGGATATTCCAGTCTAGTACTTGTACCATCCTCAATCGAGTATTCTGCCATCTCTGCCTCTGAAACGGCATACTCTAGTGTTGGATCAACACTATCATCGGCAACAGAGTCATATTCTGTTTTCCCTACGTCGGAAGGTGGATATTCCAGTCTAGCACTTGTACCATCTTCAGTCGAGTATTCTGCTATCTCCGCCTCTGAAACGGCATACTCTAGCTTGGTACAGGTATCATCTGCATCCGAATACTCTGGTTTCTCGGCTTCTGAAACGGCATACTTTAGTCCGGTACAAGCATCATCATCATCCGCAACAGAGTCATACTCTGCTTTCCTTACATCGGAGACGGTACAAGCACCATCATCGGCATCTGACTATTCTGGTTTCCCATCGGAAACAGGATACTCTAGCTCGGTACAAGCACCATCGTCCGCAACAGAGTCATATTCTGCTTTCCTTACATCGGAGACGGTACAAGCACCATCATCGGCATCTGACTATTCTGGTTTCCCATCGGAAACAGGATACTCTAGCTCGGTACAAGCACCAACGTCCGCAACAGAGTCATATTCTGCTTTCCTTACATCGGAGACGGTACAAGTGCCATCATCAGCACCCGAGTATTCTAGTTTCTCGGCCTCTGAAACGGCATACTCTGGCCCGGTACAAGCACCATCGTCCGCATCTGAGTATTATGTTTTCTCAGCGTCTGGTTCCGCTTCCTCGGCCTCTGAAACAGCATACTCTAGCTTAGCACAGGTACCATCCTCGGCAACAAAGTCATATTCTGCTTTCCCTACATCAGAAAATGGATACTCTAGCTTGATACAAGTATCATCTGCATCCGACTATTCTGGTTTCTCAGCTTCTGAAACGGCATACTCCAGCCTGGTACAAGTGCCATCATCTGTATCCGAGTATTCCATTTTCTCTGCCTCCGAGACAGCGTACTCCAGCCCTGTCCAGGTATCGTCTGTATCTGAGTATTCCGTTTTCTCGGCATCTGGTTCCGTTTTCCCGGCGTCTGAAACGGCATACTCCAGCTCGGCCCAAGTATTATCTGCATCTGAGTATTCTGCCTTCCCTACATCGGAGACAGGATACTCCAGTCAAGTACAAGCACCATCATCGGCATCTGAGTATTCCGTTTTCTCGGCCTCTGAAACGGCATACACCAGTTCAGTGGAAGTACCATCATCTGCAGCTCAATATTCTGCTTTATCTACCTCTGGAATGGTATATTCCAGTGTAGACCAAATACCGTCGTCCTCTGCTTTCTCTGGCTTTGAAACAAGATATACCAGCGCAGTGGATGTGTCATCGTCAATGACTGAACCTTATGCTGCTTTGTCTACCTCCGAAGCAGGATATACCAGCCCAATGCAAATGTCGTCGCCTACTACCGAATATTCCGTTTACTCTGCCTCTGAAACAGTATATTCCAGTCCAGTTCAAATTTCCTCTTCTGGAATTGAGTCATATACTGCCTTGTCTACCTCTGAAGCGGAATACATGAGTTCGGTAGTGGCACCATCTTCAGTAACCGAATCATATGCTGCTTTATCTACTGAAGTAGGATATGCCAGTTCAGTAGTAGCATCTTCTTCAGCAACCGATTCATATGCTGCTTTATCTACTTCTGAAGCGGGATATATGGGTTCAGCAGTAGCACTATCGTCAGCAACCGATTCATATGCTGCTCTATCTACCTCTCCAGTGGAATATATTAGTTCGACGGCAACAGAATCTTATACTGCTTTATCTACTTCTGAAGCGGGATATATGAATTCAGCAGTAGCACCATCGTCAGCAACCAATTCATATGCTGCTTTATCTACCTCCAAAGCGGACTATATCAGTTCGATGGCAACAGAGACTTATACTGCTTTGTCTACCTCTGAAGCGGTATATAGTTCGGTAGGAGCACCATCATCTGCAACCGAATCATATGCTGCTCTATCTACCTCTCCAGTGGAATATATCAGTTCGATGGCAACAGAGTCATATACTGCTTTGCCTACCTCTGCAGCAGGATATAGTTCGGTAGGAGCACCATCGTTTGCAACAGAGTCATATGCTGCGTTTACAACCTCTGAAGCTGGTTACTCTAGCGTGGCACAAGAATCATCATCTGCAATCGA
This sequence comes from Rutstroemia sydowiana, assembly GCA_000812895.1. Lineage (NCBI taxonomy): Eukaryota > Fungi > Ascomycota > Leotiomycetes > Helotiales > Rutstroemiaceae > Rutstroemia > Rutstroemia sydowiana. Next base: position 10,169 of record JWJB01010566.1, read on the forward strand.
CTCATATGGCGTTTTCTCAACCTCCCAAGCTGCTTATTCTAGTATGGCACAAGAATCATCTGCACCTTTCATATCAGTACCTTCGTCGGCAACTGAATCATATGCAGCTTTGACAACCTCTAAAGATGGATATCTCAGTTCGGTAGCATCATATATCAATTCGGTAATGGCACCATCATCTACATCCGAGTCATATGCTGCTTTGACAACCTCCGAAGCTGGTGTTTCTAGTGTAGCAGGAGAATCATCGTCTGCGTTCACATCAGCAGCTGCTCTATCAAGCTCTCCTAGCTCCGAGTCGCATGCTTCTTTGACAACATCTGAGATGGGTTATTCAAGTGTTGCAGAAGAATCATCATCTGCGCCTACATTAGTACTGCCCAGCTCTGAGTCATATGCTGCTTCGACAACATCTGAAGCTGGTGTTTCTAGTGTTGTAGGAGAATCATCATCTGCGCCGACATTAGCACTTCCCAGCTCCGAGTCATATGCTGCTTTGACAACATCTCAGATGGGTTATTCTAGTGTTGCAGAGGAATCATCATCTGCGCCAACATTGGCACCTTCTCAGGCTAGTTCTGGAGCTGAACAAGTATCGACAAGTGAATTGTTTTTAACATCATCATATTCACCTATGTCAGCACCTACTCAGACTAACTCCGAAGCCGAGCAAATCGCGACAAGTGGATTGTTTGCAACATCAGCACCTGCTCTGTCAAGCTCTCCCAGCTCCGAGTCATATATTGCTTTGACAACCTCTCAGGTTGATTACTTTAGTATGGCACCAGAAGCATCAAGTATGCCAATGTTAGCATCTTCCCAGAGTAGTTCTGGAGCCGAACAAATTTCCACAAGCGGATTATTTGAAACATCAACGCTGGCTCTACCAAGCTCCCCCAGCTCTGAATTATATGCTGCTTTGACAACCCCTCAAACAGGTTATTCTAGTGTAGTACAGGAATCATCAACTGCACCAATATCAACACCTGCTCAGACTAGCTCCGAATCCGAACAAGTTTCCACAAGCGCACTCTACTCCGTTGTATCGCAACTATCTACTGCAGAATCTCCCGTTGTTCCAACAGGAGCTTCTACTTTGGAATCGGGCACATTTGGGATATCATCACTATTCGCATCTGCAACTTCCGATGTTGGATCAGTCACATTTGAAGCATCCTCACCATCTGCAACTTT
>JWJB01010567.1:0-15114 GCA_000812895.1 Rutstroemia sydowiana
CGGCACTTCCCTCCCCAGCCCCCACATCACCAACACTCGTCCCACCCGTCATATTCGTAAACGGAACTTGTACCACTTCCCCTTTAATCGTAACTAATGAACTCTGTATCGCACCCAATGCACTCATTTGTGGTCCAATCCCACTGTTTCCATCGTAGGTGGTGTTTGTCCAGCTGAAGCCACAGATGTTGGAGGGACCGGAACATTGGGTTGCGGCGCCGGTGGCGGAGGCGGTTAGGAGGGGGGTGATTTGTAGACTGGTGAAGGGAGCGAGGACGAGAATGCTGGCGAGCCAGCCGGTGAAATAGGCTTTGAAGGAGAGTTGGTCGGTGTCGCAGTTTTTGACGACTTCGCAGGCTTGTTCGGTTATGATTGAGGAGGTGTTGCTTGCGAAGATGTTGATGGATTGGTTGAGAAGGGAGGTGGTGCGGGATTGCCAGGTGGTGTTACCGTTTGTCTGGTGGGTTGTTAGCTTTTGCTCTTTTTTGATTTTTTATAGGGGATTGTTTGAGAGAAGTTGGGAATATACGAACAAAATTATACATATGCGCCGCGCCGTGCAAATATATCCCCGCATTATAACTCCACTGTAACCGATCTACAGTTGCACAATTATCCGTGTCACTACTCCCATCAAAGATATTATATTTGCTATCAATGAGCCCCACGCTTTGTTCCCATTGCCAAATCCGTTCTGCCCAATCGCCATATGTCGTATTTCCTGTATATCTCGCCAACCTCGCACCCAAATTAAAGAAACATCCGTTCGCAATGGAGTTTTTATATGTATAACCATTATTGAAAGTGAAAATCTGCCAGCGAAGACCTCCACCGCATGTAGTGGTATCCCAACGAGTAGCCATTTCGTTGAATACGGCTTGGGCTAGTGCTAACCATTGTGGTTGGTCTGAAGGGGGATTGGGGAAGTTTGATTCGGCGGCAAGCATGGCTGCCATTCCCCAGAAACCTTGATCGTCGTTTCCTTCGTCTTTGGTTTGGTTTGCAGGCATGTAGTCGGCATCGGGTCCGGCTTGGAAAAGTAATGCTTGGGATACGAGAGAATTGTAGGTGGTATCGTTGGTGTAGCGCCAATAGTCAATCAGTGTCATGAACATGCCGCCACCTTCCCACCAAAAGTAAGGAGATGGGAGAAGCCCGGGTGTTTGGCCCTGGAAGTGTTAGTTGGTTGGTTCGTGGGAAGTGATATATGTGAGTGCAGAGTGAATAAGTACCGTTTCGTTCCCATTGTAGTATGATACTAGTCCTCTTGCTACTGTACTTGCAGCGCTTTTTAATGAATCTGTAAATGAATGTTGGTAAGTGCATGCTATACACAAGGGATATTTCTCCAAGATGTTCACACATACCTGCTGATGTTACATCTATTGTAAGGGCACTTGCACTATGCAGGCCAACCAACGCCAACAAGCAATTTTGAATCTTCATTATGGATTATACGCATATGTCTCAAACAAAATTCAAATAAAAAAGGAAGAAAGATAGTAAAAGTTGTAAAGCCAAGATGTTGGAGAGGTTGTGGAGAAGGCTTGTTCCAACAGTGGCGCAGAGCAGAAGGATCGTAACAATGACCAAATATGAAAGAAATAGCCCTATCAAAGGTGCTGTGGGTTAACTCGTATATGTGATATTCTAATTGTAAAAATGATCTCGTGTACAGAACTCGCGTTGCCAAATAAAGGAGTGACTATGAATTAAAAGAAAGAAAGTTGACAATGCCAATATACTATAATGTGCTGTCGATATTGGAGCAAACGACTACAAGTGTATATTAAACATGTCGTTTGCGGAGAAGATAGATTGAAAGATGTTTAAAAGAGAGCAACTTTAGAATTACCTACCAGTTCCTTACCTTAGATACCTACTGTACCCCATATTAATCTAGGTAGACGAGAGGAACATATTGAAACGAAGAACTCTAAGTCAAATGTATGAGATGAAAATCAATTATTAGTATATTGATGAAGTTCTCGCCTGAAAAAATGAATGTAATACGACATTTGAAACTGTGTAAGTATGGACATAGGCGCCTTGATACATGCGCTTCCTTCGGATGTAAGGTAAGCCCATCACCAACATAATTTCCCTTTACTTCGCCACAATCTGATCTGTTGGTAAGTCTGCTTATCTATATTTATCTTTTGCGCATTATGGTCTGTTGAGTAGGTACTTGAATTTGTTCGTAAAGTTATAGAAATGATCTGATGGATGGTGGTGATGATATACTCGTATTTGTACCAGTAGTGATTGGGAGAGATACTTGTATCTTCAACCAAGAAATGTGGTGTTGGCTAAAAATGAGAAAATATGCTTGGCATTCGTTACTAGTAATATAAGCTTATCCTTATCATAGAACTAACAGCGATCTTACAAGATTCCAACAAAAAATGGGACTCCAACATGATGGAGATATAATGGAGATTGGAGCAAAAGTATTTATCGTTGTTATTGTCAGTGCTGTGCAGTTGTGGTGAACCATAAAGATGATGTACCTCCTCCGTATGTTGGGGTGACATGCATCAAGCATAGGGAGAAACAGTTAGAGTTGCAGCTTTCATATTTAGGGGCTCCACAAGTGGCACAGTTACATGGAGTAGAACTAGCATACCAACTTCCTGGAACGAGAACTTTTTCTGATATTCTCCCATAATATTGAAGGAAAAAGGAATAAAATAACCTTAAGAAGGCAGTGAGAACGAGTTACAAGTATAACCTTACATTCAATCGATACCAAAAAAGAAAAAAAATCAAGCTTGTTTCAATCTAAATACAGCCACCAGGAGATACTTGCGATATACACAGCCTAGATATTTCATCATGCATTTTAAAAAGCTTCATTACTATAAGCCTTTGATCATCTGAATTCTCATCTCAAATTATGACTTTAAGCTTTTTTATCTTGACACAAAAAGCTTATACAATATAAATATAAACTACCATCTTGAGATATGGGATGAAAGTGGCGTACAGTAGGTACATTTCATCCCCGAAAATCTTTACTGGTGAAACCAACTTCAGCATGTAGGCTTACTTCCTTTACACTTGTGATACTACATCGAGAAGATATATATAGAGTATTCTTTCTCTCGATATATAAACTTAATAATCTCTCCCAATTCGAATTATCTACTTACATACACATACGATTCGAAACCAGCAAAACCGATTCACCAAAAGTCGGTCGCTTGCAACCATCCAATATCCTCCCTCCCGTACTGCTACAACCACTTCACTTCCACCCTACTATCCATCTCAATTCGCAATTCCCACAGTTTTCTTATCCTTACGACCAACTGCTGTATTCTGTAGATGTAAAGAACGAATACACATCTCTTATTCCCATATACCAACCAGCCAGCCAGCCTTCCTTTCCCCTTCCCCCCAAAAATAATGCGCGCACATTTATTTCCAAGACCCATTTCTGTACGCCATGGAGCACCAGTCAGGAGCCATGGCTTGTGAGGGCATCATTTTCAGATATGCAACAAACCCGGTTCAATCTCGGGACAAAACTCAGCTCCGAATTCTAATTGGTTTATATACACGACTACAATTCTGATTGGTTTATAGATAATCTACTCCCATCTCATGTTATACCGAAATGTGTATGCCATGGAGCCTGTGAGGGCACCATTTTCAGATATGCAACAAAACCGGTTCAATCTCGGGGCAAAACTCAGCTCCGAATTATAATTGGTTTATATACCATCTACAATTTTGATTGGTTTATATATAATCTAACCCCGATCTTATACCGAAATGTTGCGGATCTAAGGTATACGACCAGATTCTACACCCGGATCGGAGAAGATACGACCAGATTCTACACCCGGATCGGAGAAGATGGCGGAATTCTGACTCGATTGATTTTTTAAACAAAATATACTGCAATAATTTGATTGATGTTGGATTTACTTTCTTTTTTGGATTTTTGAAGGCGGAAGGTATTTTTTATGGGAATTTATATTTATTCTTGTCTTTGAAAGAGATAGTATAGTTTATAGTGTATTGGAAAAGATGTCTAAAATCCGTCATCTTGTTTACTCGGGTCCAATGTAAGGTTAGAGAAAGAAGGACCTGCGTAAAGATTGCTTGATAGATAAATAGATGGATACATAAATATTTGCTACACTCCATCTATACTAAGGGATCGTACTACTATGAGGAAAAAGTATCCTGAAAATTACAACTGTGATATCTACGAAGAGGCAGAAAAGGAAAAGCCAAATTAGTAAATGAGCATAAAAGGGAGCGAGTTACAAGGAAATGAAGAGAGAAGAGACCTAGCCGTCTTAAATAATATTTCACTCATAAACGGACATTAAATAAAATCAATCAAAATCGCAAACGAATGGTTCTTCTACGATTGCAAGGCAAATCAAGTAATTAAGTCTCACCGGTGATCAACTTTTAATTCCCTTGGATAGCCACACTTAAGTATATGCCATAATAGCGTCCATAATTCCTTACTCACAATATTTCTACCATGAAAGTATGTCCTTGATCTGATCATGTATCAACAGTATACCAAAAGTCCTACACAAAAAACATGCGAATGCAATGCAATGTTGGATCCAATTGATGAAAGCTCACTCCTTGAGGCCATGCCCTCCCATTTGCTGAAAATGCAAGCTCTAGACAGATTTACAGTCTGAGCATGTAATTCCGGTATCTTCTTCCAGACCTGAGTTGAAGAACTACGCAGTGCTCCCTACACCATTCACCGTACAGTAATCCGGCCCTTTGTTTTCTACCCCCAAAACTCCTCTTAAGCAATCCCAATTCCCGTGATTCAACCCTAAGTGACATCCAAACTTGCCGGGTCTGTGCCCATAAAAACCTTGAAGATCCTCTTGCTAATCGCTGGCCCAATTGCGTTGTCCGTGTATCCCCCGTTATTATTACGGGTTTTCCTCAGACCCTCCAATGCTTCTTGTCCTTGATTCTTAAACGCTTGCAACAAGCTCTGTGCCGTAGGATATTCTCCTGCAATTCCTTGCGCAATATTCTCAGTAACACGATGTATCTCCGAGAGCATCTTTACATATGTATCTGCAGAGTCTTGTCCTCCTTTGACCTGCCCAGTCAACATGCAGAACGCAGCCTCAGAGGCATCTTGTTGCGCTTTATAGGGGATCGTGGAAACATGTTTAGTAAAATTGGCAACCCACTTGGCACTTTCATCTGGTTTGCCAGTATGATGAACAAATACTTCGTGCATGACTTGTAGAGAGAGCAAGGCGTCCTCGATGGCATCATCGGCACCTGCAATATAAACGCCTTTCTGCGCATTCTTCCTTTTCTGGGCAGCACTCGGTTCAGCTCCTGGGATTCGACTCCTTACAGCTGCCGTGTATGTCTGGTTGGCTAAATTCTTATTGTTTCGCCTCCATGCCGTAAGACCTTCAATCAAGTAGACCATCAGGTAACCATCATATTGAGTTTTAATCCTCAAAATGTGGGGGTCAATATCTTCTCCTTCCTCTCCCATCGCCATCTTGACAAATTCCTCTGCATGTACATGAACTAGGATGGCCTGCTCTTCTTTCAATTGTGGTCGGATTGGCTCCCATATGTCTGTCTCGGGGTTAAACCTGGAGCTCACCATTCTTTGCCATTTGACTATACGATCCGTAGAGTTCCGCTCTGAATGTTTGACTTCTATTTGATCGAGTGCAAAATGAATCCTAGCCTTTAAAGCAGTGTCGAATTTGGGTAATTCCACCGTCATTTCGGAAAGAGAAACTTTCCAATCTGTTCGATCGATATTTACTTTTGCCAAAGCTTTGACCTCTTCCTTCTCTTTCGCCTTCGCTGCTTTGTCATATTCCTTCTTCAGTCGGGCAGCTTCTTGGTCGTTCTTCTTCTGTTCAGCCTTTTTGGCTTTGTCTTCCTCTTTCCGCGCTTTCCTTTCAGCAGCCGTCTCGCTTGTCGATTCGTCCCTTGTCTTGCTAGTATCTTTATGTGCTTGTTTCGAAAGTTTTGTATTGGGTTTAGGAGGGGGGAGGGCGCCAATGTTTTCGATGTCCGGAAAGTCGGAATCATCTGAATCCATGCTAGGTGCATGAGATGCAGTTGCTCCTACTGAGGTTGTACGATCCTTCTTTGGTGGTTCGGGAATATCGTCATTCTCATCGAGATCGTAGACCTGTCTTTTCGCAAATATGTCCGGCGAACTCGTGAAAACTATTGGGTCTGAGGTCGGCATAGACCCCATAGTTTTTGACCTTTTCGGGCTACGCCCACCAAATGTCCTATGTCCACTTGCCCTCGCAGGCTCAATATTCGATACAGATCTTTTGAATCCGGAAGCTTTAGGCTCGATATTCCTACGAGGTGAAGTCTGTTGTTTCGCTGCTGGGGGGCTGGTGAACGGATCATCCGAATCATCCAAAACAAACACCTCTTTATCCACCTTTGTCTCTTTCGAAGAAGTTACATTTCGAGGTTTGGATTTTGCAGCCGTTTCTTCGAATATTTCGTCGCTGAAATTGGCAAAATTATAGTTGAACGAAGTTGAAGACCTCGGTTTCGAAGGAATTGTCGATTTCTGTGGGACTTTGACTTTTCCTTTGGACAATCTCTTGCCACTCTCTGAATCCGAGTCAGAGATCTCTATGATGGCAGACATTGTGTGCAGTATTCATAAAAAACACGGCGGAAGAAAAGTAGAAGCATCGAATTGGTTGAATTAACGAGGTTCAGATTTCCATGCAGGTAATCCGTATGAATCTATTATAAAATTGAATCGACGTCGCTTGGGTGGGGGAGTTGTATTTCAAACTTGGAGTTCTATGAAACAAAGATGCGAACGCTAGACATTAGTTCTAACGCGTGATCACGTGAGATCAAACATACGCCTGGCCCTGGCCTGGAAATGGGACTGGTCTGTGCTCTACAAGACATTTTAGCGGCCGCAAACCAAGCTTTCAATTGCGTTCCCATCCTGTGAAATGTGAACTCAGTTATATAATTCCATGTGAGCGCCCCCCTTCTTTTTTTTTGGAAGAGAAGTAGGGGGCGGGAATTGATCTTTCCATCGGACAAGGTGTCTCGATTTAGGAAGAGATGGAATTTTCTTGATTCTTTCCCGGCAATGGGCACGTCGAGGTAGTGAATTGATATCAAGTAGTATAGATGATTTGCAATTAACCATCAATATCTTTCGATGTATGTAAACATGTGAATCCTTTTATCGATGATGGATTCTTACAAAAAGCATTTTATATTGGTTCGCAGAGTATGGTTCACTGGCGGTTGGATATTTCGGGATATTTTATGAGTACTCGTGGTAAAAGTATTGTCTAATAACAATGAAGGCTATTGGGCACTACCTACTTATTGAGCGTCAATGCTACCTCGCTGAGTTACACTGCGTACAACCTGTAAGTGGTCGAGGCTATGCAAATCTCGAGTGGCAATCCTTCTTTCTCGCCAACCTTTCTTTTCTATACTCCCCACTTCCTAATTTTCGTTATTTTGAAATTCATACTTGAATATGGACCCTTTGAGCATTTTAGGCGCTTTTGCAGCTTCTTCCCAGATAGTTCAACAATGCTATGAGCTGGTCAGATTTGCCCGCTGTATCAAGAAGCAGATGGAAAATGAAACGGAATTCCAGGACCAAATACAACAAGTTGAGCAGCTCGGCACTCTTGCATTATTGATTGCTCAGAATCATTCACTGAACAAAGACACCCGACTTTCTGGTATGATAGAATCTTGCCTTCGCGTTGCGATTGATGTCGAAGAATGCCTACGAAATTACGAGATTGCCTCAGAAAGGAGCAAGATCAAAAGAGTTGGAAAAGCGATCGCACGAGTGAGGGCAGAGGGACAAATTGAGGGTCTACTTCGCAACTTGGAAAGAGAAAAAGCATCATTGGGGTTGTGTATTCATAATATCAATTCGTAAGTCGATTGATTTTGTGTGCACTTTCGCTCGAACTGAGTTTAGCTAGGTCCATCCTCCAAACTATAGGTTTTGACATTAAGGATATAAATATAGGGTTAGCTGGAATTGCCAGTGAAGTCACGGACATCAAATCAATGCTTGTATCAGTGCGCACAAATAATGTGGCTTCTCCAGCCGTGGCCCCAGAACGAATCGAGAAGAGCTACTTCATTGTGCCAAACCGTCGCATCCAGACTTTCCTTGGACGCGAAGAGATACTTCAAAGTATCGAACGAGGGTCGGCTTCCTGTCCTGGGCCATGCGTTGTTGTTCTGCGCGGACTCGGTGGTCAAGGCAAGACTCAAATCGCCCTAGAGCATTGCCACAGAGCAAGAAAAAACAACATTCAGGCAATCTTCTGGGTCAATGCCTCGTCTGAAAACACCGTCAATCAAGATTTTGGCACGATAGCCAACTATCTCCGGGGCCCGCATACGCTCGAGGTAGATGAGAAAGTCCGTTTCGTATTGGACTCATTGGCGCAATGGGACAAGCCATGGCTAATGGTCTTCGATAATCATGATGACCCCTCGAGCTTTCATCTTCCGGACTTCATCCCACAAGGGGAACACGGTCAAATTCTGATCACGAGCAGACATGCCGATACTAGCGAGCTGGCACATCCCGGTTGTGATATTGAGCTTCCGGGTCTTCCACAAGGAGATGCTGTAGACCTATTACTGCGTCATAGCCGACTAGACATGCTGGATACAACTTCGAGGGATGAAGCTCAAAAAATCGTCGATCGGCTTGGATGCCATCCTCTGGCTATTGTACAAGCTGGGTCATATGTTCATAAACAAAGGATCAAGTTATCGCAATTCCTGGATAATTATAAACAGAAGCGAGATATCATCTTGCGCCAAACTCCTGGAATGTCGCAGTACCGACGAAAGATTGGAGATGCACAAAATGAGACGGCACTGACTGTTTTTACAACATGGGAGCTCTCGTTTCAACAGCTAGAATCCCTGGATGATGAGAACAAGTCCAAAACAAAAGTTTTGACCTTATTTGCATTTTTTAACTGCCAGAAGATCTCTCACTATATTTTTAAAAAATATCTCCATTTAAGGCAAGAATTTGACTTCCCGGAAACCGGAGATTGCCTTCGCTTGTTCAAAAATCGAGACGATAAATGGGACCTACAGAAATTTATAAACATAATGATCGAGATATCTGGGCTCTCTTTGATTCAATGGTCTCGAGATGAAGATGGCGCTTGCCATTTATCTCTACATCCCCTAGTTCAAGACTGGATCCGTCTACGGACCAAGCCTGATCTATACTTGGATTACGTAGTTCTCAGTACAGATATACTGTCAAGGGTACTGGTGCCACACGAAGTAGAAAACTATAGGGGTGGGTTGCCGCCATCATTACCACTACGGCGTGAGCTTCTCATGCATCTCTCTGAGTGTGAAGAACATCGTCTTTTGGTGGGAAGTGAAGTCTTTTTCTCATACGAGGACATGCGTTACGATTATCTTATGTTTATGGACTTTTATCGTATTTGCGACTCTAAAAAATTGGCGGAAATAAATACAAGAACATTATTGGGATATCTTGCGGAACATGAACCTGGTAGCCCTCTATACCGAAATACACTGACATCATTATTAACTACATTGGTTGTTCTGAAATCCGTCGATGCATACAATATAGCTAAGCAAATATTGGATATGAATAGGGGCCGTGAAGTAGACGTTCCTCAAATTTTGAGTATGCTATTTTCCATGGGATTGCACATGTTAAAAAAAGGTGATTTCATTGGCGCCGAACGAGCATACGAGCTTTTGATTGAAGTCTACGAAGAAATTCCAGAAACCCCGTATCGCGATTTACTGTCAGCAAACATGACGCTGTCACTTGTGCTCTACGAACAGGGTAAGCATGTGATGGCTGAAGAGAAATTGCAGCGGGTTCTCAAAGATGCTCGAAAGTATTTGCGACCGGGTGACCCTTTGATTATTGACACTACGTATTACTTTGGAGAGGTGATGTTTCGTAAGAATAAGTTCAGAGAAGCTTTGGTTCATCTTGAAAAGAGTTATCAAGGTTACTTGAATATTCATGGAGCTGACCATTATTTCACCCAAAAGAACAAGAAGTTGTTGGATACATGTAGGATATTACAGCAGGGGGTAGGTAAGGAGGGCAGCGAGAATGACGCTCTTAGTGGAAACAAGATTTCGCCCTATAAAGCAATCCCAGGCATCGCACCACTTCCAGAAAACGACGTTCCATCAACACAGTCGGCAATTGTTCCACAAGAACAAGATGCGGCGGTCTTAAACATAAAAGGAAACTCTATCCCCGCTCCCAATCCTCGCGACAAGACACCGCCCGAATGCGACCGACAAGTAACAGTCGGCACTAGCAATGAAGCAGACACAAAGCTACAGAACTTGACGGCGAATAATGCTGATGACAAGGTGTTCATGTATCATGGAAGAAGAATCTGGGCAACCCACAATCCCTCGATGCCCTTGGACAATCATGAGTCAAGCACAACAGGGAGTCCGCCAATTGGGGATTCATCATTTCACGACAGGCTACTGGGTATGATCGAAGAAGTTGTTAGACGGGCGAATGTAACCTAGGAAATCTATGCATTAAGGAATGAGCAGGATGTTCCGCAACTCTCTTCTCAACGATTTGCTACACTGCTTCCAGCACCATGGGACGAAAACGAGGAATTACATATTCTTAAATACTTTATGAAAATTGTGAACTATGAACTATGATGGGACGACACAACTCATTTCACTTTATGGGGGATTCAAAATCACATTGCTGGGTATGGAGTTATGGCTCGAGCTTTTGGACGTTACGACTTGGATGGTGGAAGAGCACACATCAAGATAGGGAAATGTTTGGGTTGATAATGGTTTGCTTTGTATGATGGCACTTATGTGGTAGTGGTGATTTTTCGTCTTTTATGAATCTCAAATGTTTGAAGACATGTTGGAAACTTTCAGACCAATTTCTACTGTATCAGATGATGAGAATGCAAAATATCCCACGGAAGTTTGATCCACTGCGTTCTACATCTATATCTATTCTCTATTTATAGGCTCCTCTAGGGCGATCCCGCCCCCGCGATGAATTCAACTCCTGCGTTTTTCTTGTAGATACAATCTTGAAATCCTTCAATCTTTCTTCCTGGCTGGGCGCTCCAACCATAAAAACCTCTGTTTTCCTCGCCCGGCAAATTTCTCGGGCAGTTTCGTTTCCACATCGGCAACGTACTGAAACCCTTCAGATACATACAATCGACGACCATATTCAGAAGCTTCAACCACAGCCTAAGGGTAGAAAGGATTGGTCGATGAAATCTTCTAGTGGGAACATAATGAGAAAGACGAACCTTAAAGCCCAACTCATCTGCAAGATTGGTCCCCCATTGGACTAGGAGACGACCTGCCCCTCGACGCTGATGCTTAGGATCTACAGTTAATAGATCAAGTGCTGTATCAGTGGATCAGCCATCACAAATATCTACAGCTATCAACAAAGTAAATGATGTCTTCTTACAAACCAAATTTCCACCCGATTCTCTAATAGCTCGTCGGCGTGGAACCAAGTACTCTCTACACAACACCTGAGCGTATTCCTTATCTTCCTCATTCTCCCAAAAGTCACCATCTAATTCCCACTCCGGGGGAATATTGTTTTTGTAGACGATCCATTTGGCTTGTGCAATCATCTCACCCGTTTGCGTATCGACAACCTTGAGAAAAGTGGCTGTCGGATCTCCATGTTTGGCATCCAGCATACGTGCAGCTCCTATCTCTCGACCAGTTGAGGTCTCGTGATTAGGGAAAGCCGCTTCGATGTAGGGATGCTCGTGACCGAAAGCCGTGCTGATAATACCGAAAGTGCGTGCCATGTCAGCGTCGCTGCAGACTTCAACCTTGAGAGGCATGCTGTTGGTGTTTGATGGTATATGATTCTATCTCAAGTATTGGATTGTCAAATCTACGAAGTACATACATAAATAAGAGGTTGTTATCGGGGTTGCAATAATCCAAAACAAGGTACACTGGCAATTTGGTTGGATTGACTCGTTGGCCCTACAGAATTACTTAGGGAATGCGGCACAGCTTTGTTTATTTCCGCAAGGGCGACTCCACCCTATATTAAATCGTCATAGAAGCTCAAGTGCTCAGACCCACAGAGGGCCGAATACGGCTTAGCAACTTTTCGTATCATAATTTATTTAAGTCCAGTTTTCATATTCAAACGGTTCAAACATGGGATGATCTTCCAATATGTACCGTAGGACTTCTTTAAAATCGGCAAGGAATTAAATTGGTATGGAATTGCGAAAACTGCAGCAAGTGGTGATAGAACAACTGTTGGTGATATTACAGATACCTGGTATCATTCCCAGGCTGGCCAGGTTAAGTGAAGTTATCCCTGTGTCGGTTTCTAGAGGATATCCTGCATAGTAGTAGTAAATTGATTCTTGATTGGGCCTATCTAATTTCTAAACCATGGTATCCTGCATATGCATACGGTTGCCTGCTTTTTGAGCGCACATGTTTGCCTATTTTGTATGCCTTTTGAGAGCTTGTTTCCTTTGCTTGCTTTCCTTTGCTTTCCTTTCCTTTCCTTTGCTTGCTTTATTGATCGCCTTTACTCTTAATGGATTGAGTGTTTGGAGAGGAGACTGGTATGTAATTAGCTTTATTTACCCATTGAAATGAATCTTCACTTTTATTCGACCTTACCTGATCGATTACCTAGGTTATCATAGGACTGTGAAGCCAATAGAGAAGCCTCTTAATGGGAAGGTGCATTAGTGTGCGTCGTCAAGATTACGCCCTGGCCCTGCACTGCATTGTACTATTAACTTGCATTCTGCATCTACAAGGGAATTTATGTTGTTGCCAACGGATAATTTTGAATTGGCCGTACGTGGGGGGCAATTGCGGGTTGGCGAGGGTTAGAATTTAGGTTGCTTTTTCTTTACTGTGAATACCCCTGTACATGGTCTGGAAGTTAGCTTGGCCCCCCGCCCTTCCTGCTTTTCTGGAAGCTAAGCCTTTTGAGAGAAGATATTTTTCTGATTGAGTACCCAATGCGATCAATTGAATGTATCATTAAGTGGAGTAGAGAGGCCAGTAGATTGTTCCTATGCTTGATCTATTTCATTCTCTTCCACTGTATCTTTCCCATTGGAGACGCCCCAAATTGCTGGTCTGAAGCTCTCTGACATGTCTTTCAAAATATTCCCGAGCCTTTACCTGATACCAGGTAGAGTACCTCCTATTCGTTAAGGATTTATCTCATTACTTGGATTCACGCTTTTTACCCTAACACCTTTTCGGGGTTCGTATAAAAGACCTTGTTACTGCTCTTAAAGAGTAAAGGGTGGTATGGGTTGGTAAATATTGCGGGTTCTACCGTTACCGGCCGGCTGGTTAGGCCGTTAACCTTTTCTAACTAGATCTAGCTAATGAATTCAGAATATTATTCTTGTAGTCCGGAGATTGGTTGATGAATCGTCAAACTGCAGGGTGGTTGCATTTTTCAAAGTAACTTACGTATGCACGCTGCATTAGAAAACTTTCACATAAAAAAATTTGATTTCCATTTAATTCGTATGCCGATTTGTGCTTAATCTGCGCTTAAAGTGGCATGTTCAATTATGCAGGTGGAGGTGCAGAGCGGGGTCAACATTCCAGAAGTGGGGGTTGTTGGAGCAAGACGGAGCCAACCTATGTAGGTAGTAGATTGAAACTTATAGATTCAAGAGATGTACGATAAGGCCAAAACTTTTGTGACGCTGGCTCTTCGGATTATAAGTTTTGATTTCCCTTGCTTCTCGTAATGAAAGGCCTACCGCCGAAAGGGGCATAGAGATAGTACAGTAGAAGGCTATCGGACTGAACATACTCTCGATCTGGTACATTAAAATTAGAGAATTTCCTATTAATGTGATTATGACCAGACGTTGTTTAAAGTTTGAAATATCTAATAGAGATTGGAGGATCGAATTTTTGAAGAAAATGAAATAGCAGACTACCGGCCAGACACAGGAATTTTTCCAGCCTTTGACGGAGGAAGCTCAGCGCTTGACACCATCCTTTTGATCTGCGCCTCTCGGAGTAATTTCTGATCCGCGAGGCTTAGCGAGCCTCATCCAAGCCTGAGAACTGAACAGCGACCGTCGTTGATTGCTTTATGATCATCCTCTTGTCTGATGTGCCAGAATTACTTCGCCATATATCATCATTGGAATTTCCTGTCGCAGTCACTGAATTATCAGAGCGGCCAAGCCCAGCCCATATATTCCCAGATTTCTTGCTGCCGTGAGAAGAGAGCCCGGTCCTCCTTTTAGTCGAATATTTTAGAGCGTAGCTTGCTTGGCCGTGAATTTTAGAGCCTAGTGCCACTGAGCGCACCTCACCAGAAAAAATGTTCGTTTGTAGGCCTTCTATGATAGGATTCAAGAACGGGATGACGGTGAAGGTGACGCTCACATTGAGGAGACATGAGGTGGCCATAACTAGCGAGAAATCATCATAAGTATGATCAGTAGATTGTGCATTTTCGTGGAGGTACATGATGCGAGTGATGGTGATTGGAATGATCCTAACAAACTGGCCGTTAGCAGGCAGATCATCTAACTTGGGGGTATAGATGAATAGTTACAAGATTCTTGTCCCAAATGCAGCTATGATTCCAATCTTTCGACGTTTGTTTAATCGTATGTCGTACAACAAATATATCGGAACACAAATTGTAAATAGATCTGTTATGATGTCTATTACTGAAAATGCGTCCCAGAGAGCGGTCTATCTCGAGATTAATTGAGTTGCAAGTTGTGAGAAGAATTGCTCACCTGATTGAAGCATTGAGGCGAAAAAACGTTCCAAGTATCTGGGACCGGACACTGAAATGCAATTGGGAAGAGTAGAATCAGGTAAGTCGCTACGGTGACGAAGAATGAGATATCGACGACCTTTCCTCGAATGTCATGTCGACCGAGTGTGCGAAGGAATGCAAGAAGTACCAACTTGGCTAAGCAGAGGGAGAAACCCAGAAGAATCTGAGAGACATAGCTTGCCTTAGACCCAAAGATTATGATTAGCCTTATAACGATATTAGATGGATTGACCAACCTTTTGGAA
>JWJB01010568.1:0-11666 GCA_000812895.1 Rutstroemia sydowiana
ATCCAACGGTTAGAATAACGTACCAGAAATCTGTAAGTGCGGGATACTGAACAGACCACAGGTCGTCGTTGTGAAATGAGAAATCATCGTAGCAGGAAAACATTATGGGCTCTGTCTTGGAGGAATTTTTGTTACTACTGAAGATGATATCTGAGAAATTTGGATGTTTTATACTTCATTTTCTGGCTACAAAATATGCATTAGATTCAGTTCAGCCCTCGTCGTTGGGTGATATGGATGATGTGCGCTAAAATTGTAGCGTTATGCCCCGAAAATGCCCCGAAAATGCCCTCAAAATGCCCTTTTCGCCCCTTTTCCATGGATATGCAACCAATAGAAGTTTACATTATTGGAAATGGTCAGATTTTTGGAAAATTTCAAATATGGTAATTATCAAATCACACTACATATTTCCGTGCATTCAGACTTCTGAAGAAACCTATAGATTCGGGGGCTCACTCCTCGCATAGAAGAGTAGAACCCAGGACAACCCTCATGATATTCCACTCGGATCTTGTGAGAAATCTTTCAACTTCTTTTGGTAAGTTCTAATTGCTGTAATCTTTCAGATAATTGATGCCGAAATCTAGCTATCGGTATGTGAGATTCTAGAGCATGGACAATCGGACAAAGACCGATACTTATTCCATCCCCAATACTATGTATATCTTATGATCTCTCCACGATGAATGTAGTGAAACATGTTTGACCATATACATAATAGAAAGAAGAAGATTTTAATGGAATATTCAGCCTTTGCATATTTGATGTCGTAAGTATTCTCTTCACTTTTTCCTTATCACAACATTACTTCAAGTTCACTCTCAAAACTTGATTGCCATTCTAGAAGTCTCTACATTCGATTCAGAAATTTATAATGTCAACCAACAAAGATTGGAGCAGGAATCTTGAATCATGGAACGAACTTGGTGGACTGTACGCGAAAGGGAACACGGAATTAGACCCTTTCGAGAGGATAGAAGAAGATCATCGACGAACAATAATGTTAATGAACCAGAAGCAGTGTATTACAATCCAGCAAATGCACAAAGAATTGGACAGGGGGGATATAGGTTTTTGGCGTGGACGGAGGAGCCGGAGATGGGATTTGTAATTGAGAGGATATTTGGGAATAGGTTTAAGGAGTGAGAGGGGTTCAAGTCTATGATTGATATATGGCGGGATGGATGGACAGATAGATGAAGTGATGGATGGAGTATTGACAGATCTCAACGTACAGTATAACAACATACTGGCACCTCAAAACGAAGAAAACGATTATAAATTTATGAATTCCTACCTTTCTATTCTTCTGCCTCGATTTAAATCTATATTCATATCATATCATATCCAAAAGACTGGCCTTTCCTAACTGCTCTAACTAAATTGCCAGTCAAAAGGTACCCAGGCGTAGCTGACTTGGCTGAGTAGTGCAATATAGAGCCCTCTTCCCGTCTCTCCTGCTCTCTTCCCCCACAGCATTATTTGGAACCCATGATTTCAATCGCAAATGGGGGGTTCCTAGAATATTCTTTTTGATATAACCGATTTGATTTGATTGAAAGCACCCGCGTATCTCATTTTATCCGCATTCTCATTCATGTGCTTGACACTTGTTAATATTCCAATCAAATCCCCAGGTACAAGTCAGAGTTGAAGATATATACGGCATGAGTAAGGCTGGCAAATCAAGATAGTGAGATGCAAGACGCTGCTGTTCTGATAGGTCGGGTTAAAGTTGACGCGACATCGTGATACCACACCAATTATTCTCACCCCATTTATACATTCTTCATCTTTCTCCTCTCGTTTCTCTCCTCTTCATTCCCTTTCCTGTTCCTGCTGTCATATTAGGAATATGAACTCTATAGTTTATAGTCCGCGGCCTCCTCCATACTTTTATCGAGTTCAAGATGATCAGTCGTTTACTATCTACGACGATGATGGCTTCGAGTCCCGAGGTCATTACTATATGGATTTCCCACACTGGGTAAATCTTGAAAAACTCAGTGAACACTTAGATTGAAGAAGTCGACCAGAGGAACCCAGTCCTTTCATATCCGTTTTCAATAATGAAGGTAAGGTACCTAATTTCCAATATACTGCACATGCTTTGACTTATTCCACCTTATAGATAGTGCTTTTGAACGAGCTGAGGTCCACCAACAAATAGGTCGCAAGGGTATATTCGTCGCAAAGATAGGTTCACGATCATTGAAATCTATAAATCTGAGACTTGAATTCAGGGATAGGACGATACAACTTCCGGCGTGGCAGAACAAATACGGGGTTACATTTATATCAACGATAGACGTGCGACGGCATCTTAACGTGGATGTGAGAACAAGTCAGAAGGAAGAATGGTTCGCTCTGGATTATATTCCCAGACATATTATCGTACAAACTACAAAATTGTAGCACACGATAATTCAATGCTACACGACTCACGTTCCGGTCGAAGCGAGCAAAATAAATGTCAAAGGGCATGAAGAAAATTGCATTCAAAAACGGGTTGTATGTAGATGCTTCCTGCCGAGTACTAGGAACTCGAAGGAAGGAAGTATCCGAAAATGAAGTTTCCTTAACTATAAGCAAGTAACTATACTTTTTCATACTTGGCTCATCTTCAGGTCATCCCCAAATGCAACATTTGATAAACGCATGAGATATGTTATCACCATGCACAACTCTAGTGGTATGACAGACGACCAAAACACTATAACTAGCAGATGTCTACCCAAGAGCAATCGAACAATAATCTACCATGAAGTTTCTCCAACGCACTAAACGAATTCTCACAAACTCCAGAAAGTAAACTTGTACCCGTAACAGAACTACCAGGAATTACTGAAGCCAATAAGATTCAATCTTCTCAAATGTCGCCAACATTTACCACCACAACTGACTTCGCCCCACCTCTCAAAGCATCTATTTACACCCCCTCGTATGAGAAGTCACGTCATGCTTATCCCTCATATGCTGTAACAATTTATCGCTCCTCTTGAACACATCGCCACATTTCGAGCATGGAATTCTTTGTTTATGATGGGCCGTATTCTGATGTCGTTTCAAATCGTACATATTGCGAAATGGTTTCCGATATATGCATCCCTTGATATCGCACAACAAAGGCCTCACGTGGATGTTGTTCAGATGTTTTTCTAGACTCTTCCAGCTGGGAAATCGTGCGTTGGATGCACATCCCTTCCATGGGCATTTCTCTCCTTCACAGAAATGTTGTAGCAGTGTTTCCGCGTGTTCAGAATGGTGGGATAGTAATTCTGAGGTGCTGCTGAAAGAGAGTCCTAAATCATCCAGACTAGCTGGACATGATTCGTTGGTACATCTGAGTTCTGGATTTGACTGGCTGTATAGGAAGCCACTTCCAGTACCGTAGGATAAGTCATCGATTTGTGGAAAATACTCTTGCTGTGGAGCTGTGGGAAAGGAGATACCGCTAAATTCAGGATTAAAATCATGGCTGGCATAAGAATCCAACGGTTAGAATAACGTACCAGAAATCTGTAAGTGCGGGATACTGAACAGACCACAGGTCGTCGTTGTGAAATGAGAAATCATCGTAGCAGGAAAACATTATGGGCTCTGTCTTGGAGGAATTTTTGTTACTACTGAAGATGATATCTGAGAAATTTGGATGTTTTATACTTCATTTTCTGGCTACAAAATATGCATTAGATTCAGTTCAGCCCTCGTCGTTGGGTGATATGGATGATGTGCGCTAAAATTGTAGCGTTATGCCCCGAAAATGCCCCGAAAATGCCCTCAAAATGCCCTTTTCGCCCCTTTTCCATGGATATGCAACCAATAGAAGTTTACATTATTGGAAATGGTCAGATTTTTGGAAAATTTCAAATATGGTAATTATCAAATCACACTACATATTTCCGTGCATTCAGACTTCTGAAGAAACCTATAGATTCGGGGGCTCACTCCTCGCATAGAAGAGTAGAACCCAGGACAACCCTCATGATATTCCACTCGGATCTTGTGAGAAATCTTTCAACTTCTTTTGGTAAGTTCTAATTGCTGTAATCTTTCAGATAATTGATGCCGAAATCTAGCTATCGGTATGTGAGATTCTAGAGCATGGACAATCGGACAAAGACCGATACTTATTCCATCCCCAATACTATGTATATCTTATGATCTCTCCACGATGAATGTAGTGAAACATGTTTGACCATATACATAATAGAAAGAAGAAGATTTTAATGGAATATTCAGCCTTTGCATATTTGATGTCGTAAGTATTCTCTTCACTTTTTCCTTATCACAACATTACTTCAAGTTCACTCTCAAAACTTGATTGCCATTCTAGAAGTCTCTACATTCGATTCAGAAATTTATAATGTCAACCAACAAAGATTGGAGCAGGAATCTTGAATCATGGAACGAACTTGGTGGACTGTACGCGAAAGGGAACACGGAATTAGACCCTTTCGAGAGGATAGAAGAAGATCATCGACGAACAATAATGTTAATGAACCAGAAGCAGTGTATTACAATCCAGCAAATGCACAAAGAATTGGACAGGGAAATTATCCGGATAAAAGATGGAGTGATGGCCAAAGTAGAAGAGGTAAGAGAAAAAGCTTCCAAGGAGAAAGTCAAGGAGATGGATGCCTTCATGAAGGCGCAAGGGGTACAATTGAAAGAGATGGCAAAAGTATATGAGTTGAAGGAAGCACATCTGCAGGAGAAGGCGCAAGATCATAAGGCCAACTTTCAAAAATACTTCGCGGAGAATCAAGAGCAGAACAAGAAGATCGCACAGCTACAAAAAGCCAACAAGATTTTGGAGATGGAAATCCAAAGGTTTCAAGCAAAATCAAGGAAGAAGGAAGGAAAGGCTGAAAGTCTTGAAGGGTCAATTTTGGAGAAGGATAAGGAGATCTCAAAGTGGAAGGAAGTGACGAAGCTTTTGGTACGCCGAATGAACCAGGTATGATTTATACCTCATTGATTCCCTATTTGGGTACTCGGTACTGATCCTGGCTTTAGGGCAGTGGTATTCTGAATACCATTTGGGGGAACACCTCGAAATTTGTCACTGGAGACAAGGTTTACGACCAGTTCCTCAAAGAACAAAACATAATTGCCTGACCTGGAAGTGAATGCTGTACGTGTAAGTAAAAGCACATGATGTCAAATGTTTATTGCTGATATCGAAGTAAGGTATGCCTGATAATGAGTTTGCTTGGAGAAATCCAAGTCCAGATGATGGCTGAACAGGAAAGAAGAAAAGGAGAGATGTACCGGCATGATTACCTGGTGGTTCAACTGCGTCGCTGATTTGGAGGAAAGCCTGGAAAGAACATCACATTGTTTGAGTTATGGAATCCAATGGGAACTTGCCTTTCAATCCCATTTGTAATTTTGCCCCAAGTTCAACTGTTTCTCGATTCTTCAGGGTGGTATATACCCTAAGTCGCCCTGGGCGGATTTGATTGTCAGTGGAGACAGCACATCATGATACCGACTATGGATTTGTTTCCATTTTTAGTCACCGTGTAGGAGAGTATAGTGCCGAAATAATGGTGTATTTCGCCCTGGCTGACTATACAACCGATGAATGGTGGGATTGAGCGTTTGGATATGCCCTAAGAACTCCCTGAAGTATAGTGGCACAATGGCATTATCGATAACTATATTTGCCGAATTTACTCAGGGGATCTGAATTCTTAGCTTGGTACATGCATGGCAGCTAACCTGTTTAGAACACCGACGACTTCCTTGTAGGTTGTGTACAGAGTAGTTCTCCCCTCTTATATATATACCTTATATCCCGTTTTTCGTATCTCAGTTCCTCAACTCATCAAGTTCTGGCGCTTTTTTTTTCAACTCTACAAGTTAATTATTTTTCAATTTTTGTTCAGTGTGTTTTGAAGTGAATGAGAACGGCGCCACCTGTCATTACTAACAGTCAATTTTTCTCTTCCTGAAAAACTCGTAAGTCCCATACGACTACCTTGGCATTATGAATTCTTAGACTGTATAG
The DNA here is from genome assembly GCA_000812895.1 of Rutstroemia sydowiana. Lineage (NCBI taxonomy): Eukaryota > Fungi > Ascomycota > Leotiomycetes > Helotiales > Rutstroemiaceae > Rutstroemia > Rutstroemia sydowiana. The sequence goes on from JWJB01010568.1 coordinate 6,020, forward strand.
TTAACACAATAGGGCAATGGATGAATAGGGCATAGTATGCGGGGTTGCTGACATTACTTTGATTGCCGCCCATGATTGAGATACCCCAAGATTCCCCTATTCTATAGCATTACACCGCCATTTTTCAGTAGGTTGTATGGTAAGCATTTGTACTGTTTGTAAAATTTGAGGCTCTTCGTTGAAATAAATTCGAATAAAATTATGATCCAACCAATCGCGTTCTATTGCCATTCGTTGTATCTAATCTTTGGAAGTCTGGTACATGGCGCAGCTTTCTGTTACCATCGTGAATACTCAGAAACCCAATAAGAGACCCAATGTTTGTTTCCGGTCTACGTGTGAAGATCGTCTCCCAACAATCAGCGGCCTTAAGAAACCCGTCAATCTAGGCGTAGAGTGTGTCGACTTGTTGTGCTAGTCGGAAACACTTTGTTACTGTACATGTAATTGCTCTACATCCAGCTTCTTTGGTATTGTAAACGACCCCCATTTCGAAAAGCATCATGCTATAATTCTTGACAAAGTGGGTGCTGGAAAATTTGAGGTAGCGCAATCTGCCCAATGAGTCTCTTGGAAGCAGGTGGTGGCGGAGTCAAGTTCTCCTAGCCTGGGCAATAAGATATATCATATCCTGATGACTTGGGAAATCAAGAAGAAGTGCCAGTACTGCATAGCCTACTTCCTTAAGAATCAGTAGTAGCAATAGTAAAAGTAAAATGAATCTTATAACAATACTATTTGATGCAGAACAGTGATCGGTTGTTAATGACCCAGAAATACTGCCTGCTCCTATGCTTCACGTCTTATACTTAACATCGGCGGTCACAACCGACTCTAGATAATCTCGGAAAATCTTCTCATTCGCGTTGGGGCCGAATGATTTGACCTGCGAAAGCTAACTTTGCATTCTTGAGAGGGCCGGTAAACACGAAGTGGGCTGAGCATCGGTATACAAAAACTTTTGATATACTGGTGCACGAAAAAAAACCAAAATGAATACAAAAACGACTAGTGGTCGGATCTTGGGTTTTATTGCATATTTGAACTCGGCTCATGATGAGGCTCAACTTAGGCATGGTTCAAAGTATGGCGGGTAAATTTAATGAAATTTGTTGTGCTTTTGGCGAAGCTGGGTTTTATCTAAGCAGATTTCTGGAGGTAGAAATAACGAACGGCAAAGAAGTGAATTTGGATGTGTTTATGGAGAAGTGTAATCTTCCAAGCATATTACGCTGTATCGCATCAAGTTAATCAGACAAGCTAGAGAATGCGAGAACTTCACCCCACCTTCCCTTGGTAAGATTCTGTAAGGTAGGTATGTATTTCCATTCCGATTCCACGTTGCATATGGAAGTATACGGTAGGTACTCGTGCGGCTTTGTTTTACCACTGTACCCATCTTCGAGGGAGAAAAAGAACTTGCATTTGATTTACAGGCTGCAAGGTAGGCACCAGGCTAACATAATACTGTAGAAATCAAAACAGATAAGGATGAAGATCTGCGTGGGGGTCGTAAGCAGGACATCACACATTATTCATGAGTGTACATATGCCTATTAATCGGAATCATAGAACACAATACAAAATAACATTACTTGCCAACATGTCACGAAATTGTGGTAGATTGTGGCACCGGTCTTGAAACAACGGAGAGGAAAATCTTCAAGGTTTAGATATTCTATGTTCGGGAATTGTTCACTCACAAACACTAGTTTGTGGGTAAACAGTAAGTTTGTGGGCGGAAGTCACGAAGCCACGAATAGGTTCAGATGAAAAAAATCCTATCCTTGCGGATTTATATTGCCCCAATGTATGTGAGAGTGAGTATCATCGTGAACATTGTTTGATACCGAACAGTAGTCAGGTCAAGGTGGATGGGTGGTAGTGGATCCGCATGCACCGCCGGAGTACTTGTAGTTGGGTGGTACAAGTCTTGTACCAACCACCCTTGCAAAGTGGATGGGAATTTGTGGAAGATTAGGTTAGGTCTGGATTTTTGCATACGAAAAATAGGTTAGGTCTTATCCACACCATCTTTGACTCCACTCCCTCCATTGCAGATTTACACCCTGGTTCATCTTTGACTCCACTCCCTCCATTGCAGATTTACACCCTGGTTCATACCTTTTTTCCCTACATAAATTTGATATACGATTGATATCGCTTTGAGTGAAGCTGGCAAGACGTGAATTAAGTCAGTAAAATTCAGTACACAAATTCAAATGTTAAAACACCCAATGTATACCCCAATCTTCAGGATGCGACGAGTCTTTTATAAGTATTCCGTCTCCCGGAGTTTACATATTGAAAGAGAAGAAAATATCATCCATTGCATGGCGATGATCCCTGAACTTAAGTTTATAAATAACATTAAGTAATCATGGATATCAACATCATTGAAGAATTTAATCATGAACAGCAGGACCAGGAGCATCCTGCTTGCATGCCTGGTGTTCGGTTCGACGACAATAACTTATCATCGCTTCTATCTTCGCGATACCGGTACCCAATGGGTGGTCTCAGCTACCCATCCGACGCATGCTCACCATGCGATCCAAATGGCCAGACCATACAGGCATCTGTATCTGAAGACCAAATCGGTCTCTCATACGCCACCTCTTCGTTTCCAACTGTCGTTTCCACGACCTTTCAAAAGGCCACTTCTCAGTACTCACACCCAAGAAACGATGACCTTGTTGATCCTCAACTAAATCTCTTCTACTCGGACAACTTTGATGTCCCACAGTACTCGCAGCCAACGAACAATGACCTTATAGATCACCAACAGCACGCCTTCTACTCGAACAACGATGGTAACCCGCAGTACTCACAGCCTATCAGCAATGATCACAGCGATCCTCAACAAGGCGCCTTCTACTTGGAAAACTATGATGCCCAACAGCTTGGTTTAGGTTCTTCATCCAATACACAGGAAGCAATGGCTTTCGAAGATGGACCAAGTCGGTCGGATCACGCCCATAGCCACCACTCCGGTACGCCATCCTACAATGGTACTCACCATGCTCAGAACACGGCAAGTTTTCCAGCACAATGTCAACATCACGACTGTATTGCAAAAGCATCAAAAACGTCCTTTAAAACTCAAAGTTCGTGGAGAACCCACTATAAGCGTGTACATATTAAGGATGTTCATTGCGGAGTTGGATCATGTCCCAAAGTCTTTGGCACAAATATCGAAGCCATCCGCCATAGAAACAGTATACACAAAACCCATGAAGGCAAAACTTATGACTGCAAGGCACCTAATTGTTCCAGTGCTGTGAAGAGCTTTTCGAGAAAAGACAAGTTCATGGACCATCGACAAAGATGGCATGGGGATTTCTGCTGCACTTCACGAGGATGTGCACGAGGACCTGGTAACGGATTCAGAGATGCCGATGCACTTCACAAGCACTCTTCCCAGTGTCTTAGTATGCTTCAAGTAGCTGTTCATTGATTATGATACAGGTATGTTTGTTATCATCCCCATTTGCGATGGATTAGTCTAACTTGAGTTCTCTAGTTCTAGTATGAACCCACAAACTCACCCCACACCTGTTCAGAAGTCATCTTTCCGACTTTTTTCGCGATTATTTTTCGGTATCTTGAGATTCGGTTATCAATTCATTAATACTCAAATGTCCATGCTTGTGGTTTAGAGAAGGTTAGGCGACAGGAGGGGCATGCCGATGGTTCTATACCCATACTGCTTTGTTGGGACTTCTTCGGGCTTGGATAAGGTAGATCGTCATAAAATTGTCTTTTTTTGCACAGGCGCGTGTTCTCGTATAATCGGCCAAATTGATACGTGCAATTTTGCCAAAACCCTTTTGTTCAATATTGTTGTAGTCTGAAGTCTTGGTTTTAAAACAAACGCGTTAAAAAAATAGGCTACTGTAAATGCACTATATTTTTAGCGTCCGTGATACGCGACGCAAAATGTCTAGGCATGGAGATCACTGATTGAACCCCAGAACCTTAACTCAACAACATTTCATCCCATTTCATAAATCTCCCGACCGAGTTATTTCATCGTACATAATACGCATAAAAATGGATGATGAAGATGACTTTGGCGCAGATGCAGAATTTCTAGCTGCCCTCGCACAAACTCCAATTATTGCATCACCAGCTCCTCGCATACAACAACCCACTCCACAACGAATCGTACAACCTACACCTCAACGACTTGATCGCGCACCACCTTCCAATCCCTCTACATCTACCAATCCAAAAGTAGTACAACCTACACCTCAAGCTATAGGAACACGATCATCCGGATCATCTATCCTCGTTTCTATACGACAAAAAGGAAATCCGATTCTTGCGAACCTAAAATCATTTGCTTGGGAATATTCCGACATCCCCGCAGATTATGTGCTCGGTGTTACGACATGCGCTTTATTTCTTTCGCTGAAATATCATCGTTTGCATCCAGAATATATCTACAATCGTATAAAGGGATTACAGGGGAAATATAATTTGAGGGTATTGCTTACATTGGTGGATATCGCGAATCATGAGGAAAGTCTTAAGGAATTGTCGAAAACGAGCTTGGTAAATAACGTTACTGTGATATTATGTTGGGGACCACAGGAAGCAGCAAGGTATTTGGAATTATATAAGAGCTATGAGCATGCGAACGCAGGCGCGATAAAAGGAGTTGAAAGTAAAGGATATGCAGAGAAGATGGTAGACTTTGTGACTGTGCCGAAAAGTATCAATAAGACGGATGCAGTAGCTTTGGTGAGTGCATTTGGAAGTTTGAGAGCAGCGGTTAATGCAGCACCGGAAGAGATTGCAATATTGGGAGGATGGGGAGAGAAGAAGGTTAGGAAATGGTGTAAAGTTGTGGATGAACCATTTAGGGCAAGAAAAGCAGCAAAGAGAACGGTAACGGGAACTCAGAGAAGGGATGGAGAAACAAGTGTTTTAGATCGTGCAATTCCATTGAGTAGGGTACCTTTAAGGGAAATGATTTCAACGGCAAGTTCATCGGGAGGAAAGGGAAAGGATAAAGAGATTCCAAGGTCGAATGAAAGTCAACTACCAAAGGAGAAACAAAACGAGCCCTGGGAATTGGATGACGATGAAGATGCTTTAATCGAAGCTGTTCAAATGGAAGAGGAGAGATCAGCTCGAGAAACAAGAAATGCACAGGCTAGGAAAGATGAAGAATTAAGTAGTGGGGTTGCTGCTGCTTTGGCAAAATTACGTGAACAGCCTTAAGAAGCCGATTTTATTACAATTAAAATATGGAATCACAGTACATATGAACATCTCACATGTTTTGCAGCTGTTGGGCTGAGCATCGGTATACAAAAACTTTTGATATACTGGTGCACGAAAAAAAACCAAAATGAATACAAAAACGACTAGTGGTCGGATCTTGGGTTTTATTGCATATTTGAACTCGGCTCATGATGAGGCTCAACTTAGGCATGGTTCAAAGTATGGCGGGTAAATTTTATGAAATTTGTTGTGCTTTTGGCGAAGGTGGGGTTTATCTAAGCAGATTTCTGGGGGTAGAAATAACGAACGGCCAAGAAGTGAATTTGGATGTGTTTATGGAGAAGTGTAAACTTTCAAGCATATTAAGCTGTTTCGCATCAAGTTAATCAGACAAGCTAGAGAATGCGAGAAATTC
>JWJB01010569.1:0-11831 GCA_000812895.1 Rutstroemia sydowiana
CTTGGTCTTGGTCCTGGTCCTTTTTGATATCACCATATTGGCGTTGACATTGATATTGGGCATTGGCATTGATATCGACATTGGCATTGATATCGACATCAGCAGTGGCGCTGGCTATGAAACTACTATCGTATAAATCCATTTGTATTTTTGTAAAGTGGTAAGATTGCATTGTTGATCCACACATTGGGATACTATACCAAATCTCACCAAAAACCCTACGGGGAGAATCAGCAGGTACCAGATTATTCATTTTATCCCCATCCTCAATCTTTGGCAATCGAGCACAAGGTTTAAAAGTTTCCGGTAAACCTTGATACCAGATTTCTAATTCTTTAGCTAATTCGTGCCAGCGTTCAAGAAGTGTCATTTGATTAATTCCTAATTGTGCAGTTGGGGTGCTTTTATCTTGGGGATATACGTTATCGACGGAATCTCCCGAGGCTAGGAAATTCACGATTTTAGACATAAGCCAGATTAGAGCGTTGGATATCATGTCTTCTTTCATGGAATGGGGACGATCTAGGAGGAGTGAGTCTTTGTTGCTAGGCATTATGAAACCTTGGTCGTCGAGGAGAAGTCCGGCTGCTCGCCAGAGATCCCAATCCTCGGTGTTGAGGCGGGTTTGGCCTTCGTTTATGACTGGGTTTTGGTTAGAAATTTTATTTGGTTGAGGGGAAAGTAATAGAAGAGTTATACTAACAAGCAGCTAAGAAATCCTGACGGGCGAAATTCCAAAATGTTGCTCTACGAGCGGTAGATGGTTTGAAGCGTTCTGTTAATGAACCTGGTGTCCTTGGTGAATGCATTGGCATCATTCCTTCTCTCTCCGCCAAATCAAACAAGGATTTCGTACCACTAAGATGTCGCGACCAAGCTACATTTGCGTTGTCGAGAAATTCATATACGCATAGAATGGCTGCTGATGCTATCGTTTCATCAGCATCTTGATGTACGGGTCTTGATAAACGACGGCGCTTGTCTCCATGACTTTGTATGCTTTGTGGAGATGATACATTTCCCGGTGTACCATAATGATCTTCAACTCTTGGTGTCATTGGCATATCATGTTTGCCAGTATTTGAAAGTTCTTCCATGAGCAATGAAATTGCTAGGTCGTAGTATTTTGCCCCGGTATATGCCCAATCTTTTTTCTCACACTCAGGATACCCCTCCATAAGTGCTTGTTCACTGACGATTCCACCAATGATTGCTTTTCGCCCTCCAACCCGGCTTAGTTGTTTCGCTGCGTAGGCACATACTGAGTGTCGAAGTAGAGGATTTGATACGGCGAGAACGGGTACGTGGTGTGCAAAGTAACAGCCAAGATCGAAAAGATCCATCCTAGAAATACCATCTAATCAGTTTCGCCCGCTGAAATACACACGGATTATATTGTACTCACCATTGGCCTGGTGTTTCTCCAAAATGCCGTAACAGGAATGCAACTTCGTGGTCTTGAACACTATCGACATCGGTAAAAATGGGATTGGGTCTGGAGGAGAAAGGAGTAAGTGAGGGGTCGGTTCGTGGTGAAGCTGCTTGAAATAGGTCAGCTATGATATCCAAGATAATATAAGATTCATCATACTTGAAGGTCCGTCCGGTCCGGTCGGGTTTAATATGAAATCGAGGTTATTCGCAGAGTGTTGTGGGGTATTAATGCTCCGTGGTGAAGCCGTCGGTACTGATAATTGTCGCATATATTGCATATTTGTGGTTGCCGCTGTCGAAAGAGCTTCCAATCCAGAAGCTTCATACGGAAGCGAAGTATACGGACTTTCATTTGTAGCTTCTGCTTCATTCGTAGTTTTGGGGTCATTCGCAAGTTGCTCGGGTTCTGGAGATGCTTCCATATTATATGGATCGGTAACATTATAAAACGTTACTATCGAATTATCAGCTCTTGCCCGCTTTTACCACACAGCACAATGGCCTTGGAATTAGAATGCGCATATCATACCATTCTTTGGCACATCAACCCAAACACTGCTCTCATCAAAAGTATTCCTGTATGCGTAAAATGCACCCAATTTCCCACTTCTCTCGCCCGTCGCATTAACTTCACCGCCGTTCATTGAAGCATTTTGTTGATGACGAAATACAACACCATCGCTGGCAATACATTCCCTCGAAGCTTTTCTACATTGTCCGCATTCTGGTTTTACTTCATCGCATTTAAGCTTCCGTAGACGGCAGGTTTGACTGTAAATGGGGTATTAATTGTCAGCAAAGTTACTCAATGGGTTGTTGTTCGATACTGGTATTGCAATCATTGGTATTTGTTCGCAAAAGAGAATGAAATGAATACAATTAAAAGCAATTCCTTTTTACTTACCATCCTGTACGTGATCGCATTTCCACGATATAATCATTATCTCCACCTACAATTCCTAGATGTTTCTTTTCTTTGATGTAGTAGATGTGTTATGAGCATTATGAGGTTGGTTCTTCTAGAATAAAATGTAATGCAGTGCAGGTGTTTATGGTGCTACTTTTATTACTACCTAGTTTTCTCTATACCAGACCAGTACCTAGAACTATATGTATTATCGGTCCTTATCAATCGTCAAATACCGTCTTTTTATTTTTATACCCTTGTTTAGCTTTAAAATATTTACATAAAGTACCAGGAATATCTTCACTTTCCCCGCTATTAAGCAAAATCATTTTGGTGCGATGCCTGTGGGATGGGCATGCTCAGTCAATTGGCTTGTGTTCCAGATTTTTAAAAGAATTTGAGCGGGGCGGGCGGTATTCCTTAGTATGGTCTTCCGGATTATTAATCATTATCCATTATTGGATTCAAAGTTTCATCTTGGTCTTGGTCCTGGTCCTTTTTGATATCACCATATTGGCGTTGACATTGATATTGGGCATTGGCATTGATATCGACATTGGCATTGATATCGACATCAGCAGTGGCGCTGGCTATGAAACTACTATCGTATAAATCCATTTATTGTACAGCCCATCCATCACGAATATACATACTGATACTAGCATATCTCATGGCATCTAGATCTCCATTCTCTTCCCATCTCCACAACGAATTATTTACTCTGGCGGCTGAGGCTATTCAAACCTTCAAACATCCAAATCTATAGTTTTCAACTGAGTCAAAATATATGTACAACAAACAAATACCGATATGACTATCCGATTAATTGTCAAACATTTCTTGCAACAAAACAACACCAGTAACCTTATAGCTTGAAGTTTTGACAGATGCATTGAAGGGATCATGGCCAGACTAAATTTTATTCCCGGATCCATAAAAAGTCTACCTTTCTACCTACTACTTCCAAAAAAAAACATGGCTTTTACGTTTCTTATATCTATTTTGTTTCCCTTCTATAACTCAAATAATTTAGTATTGAGGCTTGGAATCCTCCCTAGTATTATGAGTAGTAGTGCTATCAAAGTACCCTAGAGCCCTGAGTCGCGCAATGCACTTTTTTGAGCGATAGACTACAAACCACTATCAACCAGTCCACTCTATCAAGTCTTGTCAATCCGTGTCAATCGTGGCTCAAGTTGGTCTACAAAAACTTGCGCATCTAGTTTTGCGATTATCTTGAATTTGAAACTTAGAAAACTACTATGTGATGTCTCTATTCATAATTAGGGTCATTCCTCCTCCAATGATATGAATGCCTTCAAAATTCAAGTATAGCAATCATATATTTGAGAAGTTGTTCACACGTTGCACCATCTTCCGCCGGAATACTTGCAATGAACCTCTTGGGAGGAATACACTATACCATAATTCATTATAAGTTATTTTATTTATGAGAATCCCATACCAGTAATATCTAATCGTCGGAGTTTCTCCTCTAAGTATCCTCCACCCTTACGCTCTTTCAAGAAGGACCACTGAGCAAATGCCGACAATTACCACTCTATTTTGAATCAACCACCTCAACCACTAAGTCAAAATTTGACTAACATGGCTCCTGGGCATATATATCATTATTGAATCCCTTATATCTAGTTAGAGCAGGAGTTTATATAAAAAATCTTTGACACTTTTGAAGTGCGGTCATATAATATTTGCTAATATTTTAATGATACAGTGCGCGACTTGTATGCTTTTTATACTCAGCCGAATCATGAGCACGTCAAACCTCCTCTTCATGGCCAATCCTAGATAATACCTGCGCGCGTCCAAACATACGAGCTACTCAATCATTTCATATTCTTCCGTACCGGTAATTATACTCTAGTTTTCATATGAGTTGGATTTAAACTTGGTAGGTATGGGGTTTGAGATATATATTCTAATGCTGGATTAGGTAAGTAAGTAGTTATTGATTGATAATGATATGGGGGTGTTAGTTTTTGTTTGGATTGAAGTGAGATTGTGGTTTCTTGGGAGGGATGAAGGGGTGAAGGACAAAAGTTCGAGCTGTGTCGAGTTGGAATGGTTTGTATTGATAACCTTATTGTGGAGATCCTAGGTCGAGATTGGATTATGCTAGGTTGGTTATGGATGGGTGATTTGTGGGTTTGGGGAGAATGGGTGGGAGACGGGGTGGTCTTACCTGAAGGGAGGGGCAGGAAGGCGAATACACTTGGCGAATGAAGGCATGACTTGAGTAGATCATAGAGAAGCGAGTGCGATATGGAAATCATCCCGATATACAGTAGGATCTATGAACCTGCTCTGCTCCGGTCAGCCGTTACGATGGATATGTAGGGGCTCGAGATGTAACCTACTTGTGATACAATCCCTCACAGAAAGACAAGTTCGAACTTTTGAATCACTCGCGCAACATGGGCTCCATTTCCCGGAAGTTTAGTCGAGCAGGACATGACGGTAAGTCGGTTCAGCGCCGAGATCAAAGTAGGTTTAACCATCTGGTCTTCTCGATGTGGTGGATCAGCACTTTACAATCCCAGTTTTACATCTGCAGCATGTGGTTCCGCCTCTGTCTCGTCTCGTCTTTCATTACCGGACAGTTTTCTGGACCCCCTTCTTTGCCTCGGCGTCAGATAGGCTAGAATACGAGTGTGAAGGCATTGCCACGGACTATAGGCGTAAAGTGATCTTATAATGCGGGGAGACCCATCCGCGAGGGTAGGTGAATGACTAAACTTACTCCGATTTTTCGGTGTCACCTAATAAAGAGTTCTGTTCTTGTTCTCAATGCTGGGAATTTCTTTGTACGGTGCGGATAATAATCTAGATCCATGTTACCTTCTAGGTTCTAAAAGGGTCCAGAGATCTGATATTGGCCTTTGGCTAATCGAGAGGACAGATATTGATATCTCTGCTTCTGTGTAAATTGCATTGAAACATCAATAGTTGTGGTGCGTATTCATGAATTGTTGCTTAACTCCTACAGTACCTACAGATGGATACTAAGTGTCTTCAAGGAAGATGTAATCTTGCTTCTTAGGATAATTGCATGTTTGGGAATGGAGATAAATTGTGCTGAGCATTTCGAAGTGCCGTACGAATTATTGGTACAATTCCAGGTGAGGGTTTGACTATTTCCTCATGACCCTGCGCAAAGACTAGCATTTTAGTGAAAATGTATAATTCAAATGATGAATTACTATTTCTTGAATATTGGAGATGCCGTGTTAAAGATGCTCAGGTTGTTGAATTCTTAACTCAAAAAGTAGATGGCTTTACTTTCTTTATCTTTGTGCAAGCTAAATAAAATTGGAAATAACAGTCTTAATTCATCTTCTAGATATTTTTCTACCTTTTGGTAATTTATATGTCTGTGTAGGATCTGGTAGAAATTTTATTTTTATTATTTTGTGGTGTTCCTTGTTCCCCCAGTGACCCAAGGAACTCCCGGTGAGCTTATCAATGTGGGGTTGAACATCAAAACTATGAGTAGAAATGACAGGTTTAGACATTTATTGGAATCATAGGCAAATTTATATTTTATAAACGATCGTAGAACTAAAAAAGAACTAAAGAAATTATGAAGGAAAATTTCAAATAAAAAAAGGATAGTAAAAGGGTCTGAAATTCGAGGCGGCAAGATCTGGAGTGGTGGTTACCGTGACTCTACCTTGTCCACTATCATCTTATCAATAAATAAAAGATTATTTTAATTTCCAATAATAAGCCAGTGTCCTTTTTCTGTTTTATTTTTATTTTCCTTTGTCATAAAAACCTTTGGTCAACACTTTATTCTTTTTTCCTAGAACTTCTTGCCAAATACCCACACACAGTTGCGTGTCAATTACTTATTCAGCTCAACAAGTTCAGATCTATATCAACCCTTCTCCGATTATCGGAACTCAGCAAGCCCTACGTGCCCTCCGCCTACCTTTCGCCTAACGCACCCTTGATTCTCTTCTATTTGATAAAATATTTTCAAATTCTGCAGCATCAAACCCATCAAAATCCGCAAGAGTAATTCTCAACCCTCTAATTCTCTTTTCAAAGTGCTTTTCATCTTTCGATCACTCTACTTGTGCGCTAGCGGTCTCTGGCCACCGAGTCAGATAGGGCTCGCCTTTGAGAAAGAAAGTGCTGGGTTCCCAGCGATGTTCTTGAGATCCGTAAAGCTAGAAATGGGTTGTTTGATTGGGATGATGACAGAGCTTTTAGCAGAAACTGCGATATTGATGTTATTTTGGGTGGTTATGAACACTTGTTGTTGTGGAATGTTGAGAAGTCATCTGTCAAGCCAGAAGGAAAAACTGTACAATCCAAGGAACTAACGACTATCGAGGTATAAATTACGGAGAGGGAAGGCCCTCAGCACCTACAGACTTTGCAGCTGGCGATTAAACACTGCGCATGTTTTCTATCACACGACTTCTTCTTCGTCGCAAGGCGATTCTCATGGCAGTTTTCTCTTTGGCTATCTTCACCATTCTCTCTTCTGCTGCCAGCACAGACGCCACCGTTGAGCCGAGCCATTTTTTTTCGATACAGGTTTGAAAATCTACTCTTCTCTGATTGTATATAGATTAATATAACTAATGGTTTTAAAATAGGGATTGGGATAATTATCCGGCCTACGACTATAAAATAAAGTTTTCGCGCCCATCTATTACAACTATATCTACTGCAACTGCGATCAACCAGACCCGAATCCTGTTAATTTTATTCGGGTTACCAGATGAGCAATGTTTATTGGTGGCAAGCGCTGGAAGATGCGAGTTTTTGCGCCAATAATTGGCGCCGCCAGGCTTGTCTGCACAGCAGCTACGCGAGCTGAACTCTCGTCGGCGCCGAGAGGCGCTGATGAACTAGTCTATCCATGGTCCAGCCGGCTCTGCAGGAAATGCCATGAGCCCATTTCCTTCTATTGGGGAAGGTTGTGTAAGAAGAAGAGGATATTGTGGGGGATAATGGCGACTAGATTAGAGGGATTGGAGAAAAAGTGGTAGGAGAAGAGGGGTTGAAGAAGAAGGGGTCGGAGAAGAAGGACCACAGAGTAGTATGCTGTATTATTTAGTATATGTATTCAGTTTTCTTATCAGTGGAGAACCAGCGAGCCTTTCGTGCACCACAGTACCATTATGTTGCCCTGAATTAGCTCGCTTTCAAGCATGTGCTTACCTAGTAAATTCCAGGGCTATTCTAGCTGCCTTGTGTACTTGTGATTTTAAGAAGCACCCTATACAAATATTCATTGAATAACATCCTTCAGAGGCAACTAAACCAAATCTAGCTATCTTCTCTGTATCTCCATAAAAGCATATAATCAAAGGATCTTCCTGGTGTGCAATGCTGAAAGATCAGTCCAAAGTAGGTTATTCCATTGATATCCATCAAGGTTTTATCTTTCAATCTCTTAGTTATATTAGTACCAAGAGAAATCTTTCCATCCATGAAATCCTGTAGTCTTGTACCACTTTTGCTGCTTTCGCATTTGCAACTTTTTGTTGGAATTGATTACATTCTCATCCCAGATTTACCTGCAGTACCAAGTTACATTTTTTTGTCATTCCTGAAACTTAAACAGTACTTTCTACTCTATATTATGTACGCTACAGTAGTTAACAAAAACAAAAATCGACACAAAGCCATTCCAACGGGGTTTTCTGGTCAACACCCCATTTCATAAAATTTTCCCCAACCCCACCTCCTTAATAGCCGAGCGAATCATCGACCCCACCTAAAACTGTGCTTTGACATCCATAACCATTCACAATTTGATATCTGAAGGTAAAAAACACGTAGAAATTCTGCTCTTCTTCTTTTATCTTCATTATCACGGCACTGATTATTCTCCAGCACTACCACTTTGCCAATGCAGCCAAGGAGAAGCCCATTAAATGCTTGCACTAGTACGCAGCGGTGGGTAGTTTTTTGGGCAATATAGCAAGTTTTATCAGTCGTGGATTTATTGCGATGATACTAGTGCTATTTGTCAAGTACAGCGTCTTGTAATACAATGGTGCAATGCTTCTTCGTAATTTTAGCTGCCAATGCTAACTCGCTAGGTTTCTTCGTCTTCTCATCGCTGTATCTGTCTCTCTGGGAATTCAGTATTGTTCGACGGTAGAAGATCTCGAGATCTATTGGGATTTGGGCGCTACACTGCCCTATGTAATACACATGTTATCTGATGTCGGCTATCTCTGCAACAGCAATTCGAATCGGGAATTGAGTTTGAGCGCGAAAACCGCTACACTTATCCACGCAGCAGTCATCCTAAAAAGGCTGTCTTAAAGTAGTATTTGATAACTTTACCATATACCTTCTCGGTGTCGATCACCTAGATTCCTTCTTCTGGAAATTGATTATGCAGCATGCTTCGCACTTGCGAGGTTAAGTTACTTCTTCTCTACTTCTTAGTCCTGGCTCTTCCCTTGAAGGTATTCTGAAATGGGTTTATCTATACATTGTACAATTTGTCAAATTTGAGGAGACTTGCTTGCTTGATTATTGGTGGAAGCTGGAGCGGGTCGGCTAGAAACGCTAGGAGAGGTGATGAGGGGGAAGTTCCAGATAGGCTTTCAGCTAATGGTGTTGGAGGGAATTTTGGGTATGATTGAGTTGTGGGAGGTAGATTATTGATGATTGATCTGAAAGAATGGCATCATAGAGTGGATTGCCTCTAGTTGAGTTGAACCCATTTCCTCAACTTATGTAACAACATCTTGGACAGTGAATGAGCGTATGAAATTCTAGTCAAATACATCCATACTCTCGTTTCTATAACTGAGTTAATCATATCCAGTTATTGAAAGAAGTTACATAGTAAGGGATTCTTATCTAGTTCAACAAGTAGAGAGTAGCTTTGTTTCAAATACCTGTTAAATCTTAGAAATAATCTCATCCAGAGGAATAAGACTCAAGTATGAGTTTGTCTGAGGATGGATAGTACAGACACTTGTTGCTATTTTCTCAATAAACGTGATTTTAGATCTTTCATGATCACATCACAACCTAGATACTTCTCTATCATCTTGAAGAATAGGCTGGAATCATTGAATTGCAAAGAACTACACTGGTGTGCATAAGTTTGAATTTTATTCAGTAGGTACAAATTAGATAATACAGGGTGTTCCTGCATTCTGCCCCTGGCCTGGCATGCTCGGATGATGATTCACTTACCTTATATAACAGCAGTGAATCATTCCCATTAACTATGATTCCATTTGCATACTTTTTACTATAAAGATATTAAGGTACGAATGTGAAAAATTTATCATGGTGTAGTGTTTGCTATGTATGACTAACACTGACTAAAGTTATCATATTGATGACGCATTCCTCCGAAGCCTCAACCGATATCTACGGCAATTAAATCTTCCCCTCAACCGCAACCTCAATAGAAAATACCAAAACCCGTCCTGAATCATCATTCATTGTCTTTTCCAATCACAAAAAGAAATATCCCCAAAAGTCTATCATACTGCGCGCGCAGAGCATCAATGTCGGCGACTATCAAGTAGCGAGTCAGCTATGGCATTTTCATAAGGTGGTGACGTTCCAACCTCTTAATCCAACTTACGACATTCTGACCGAGACTTTTGCCTTTATCTTCATCTTCGTCCTCCGGCTCGGGCGGCACCACATCATCTACCAACTCCCAGTCCTCTTCGTAGTCCTCAGTAGTGAGCATCTCCCAACCATCGCCAATATCTGTCTTGGTTGTAGTGCTCGATTTACCCTTATTGTTATCGCCAGCATCCGATTTAGTTGACTTTCTAGCCTTGCTCGTGCGATCCGTGCGTTCATTTGTAGAGTCCTTCTGCTTCACAGCATCGCCTTTCTTTGCGGCTTCCTTCTGCTTCGCGGCATCAACTTTCTTCGCAGCATCTGTAATTTTTCTACATCAGCCTTGGTCTTGGTAGATGTTATGATCTAAATTAGCATACCATTGTAAGACTTCAATACTGCCTTTTTCTTTTCCTCCGACGCCTTTTTGGCTTCTTCTTTCCAACTCATGATGGGCGTGGTAACCGCATCAGCTACAACTTCCGGGTCGGCTTTGTATCTAGTTGTTGGTTGATAGCAACTGCACGGGTTTCCGGAACAGTCGACATCGTGGAAGCTTGAATCGTTTGGAAATTTAGACATTGTAGTCTCTTTTTGTAGAGTTTGATGATGGGAAGTAGGAGGTTTGCGTTTGCGTTTGTAGTTATGATTGTGTTTCTGGGTGTCTGATGAAAGTTTTGTGATAAGCTCTGTGTTGATACTTTCAGAAAGTTTTGTGATAAGCTCAGTGTACTTTCAGAAAAGACGTAACAGCAGAGAAACTATATAGCCAATAAATCTACTACGGCAAAGATACAAAATCATTGATTTGTCAAAATCTATGGTAACCACAGCCACAAATTATATGGCAACGTACTGGTGTATGGCAAGTGTACAATACCGTAGTTGTTACTTGTACAGCATAAATATCCATCACCGGATTTCGTCATAGAAACCCAGATTTTGGAATCATCTGAGAATCAGAATCATTGAATTACAGTACAGATTCACGGTGCAAGCAAAAATTCACTCGTTTGCTTATACTATTTCATCGAACCAGCTATGGTTAAACACGTTAGATGGCATTAAATTTGCCATACTACATAAAAAAAAATACTATTGCTGAATATAAATGACCGCTCTCATATTTTGATCAAAATTCTGTGCTCTAGATAAAATATCCGGCAAGCTGCTGTCCACGATTTCAAATCCCAATCTGCAATTTAAAATAGCGAACTTGTCCCAATCTTTCAAAGTCCTTCAAAGATATCCGAGCAACCATGTATTGTGTGGATGGTCCTCAATACAATCTTCCTTCAAAGAAAAAGCAACCTCCACGCGGTCAAGCCCCAGCAAACACGAAGCAAGGTATGTTTTACCATCCGGGAATCCAATATGACTGTAATAATTGATTTCTAGCGGAAGTGAATCCACTGTCCGAAAAGGAGGCACGCGAAAAGAGTGAGAAGGAAGACTTCTTATGGCTCATGACGACAAAGCTTTACGACGAAGATCGTATCGAACGTATCAACAAAGGTGTGTTTGTCCATTTCCCCTTTTACCTTAGCTTCTATCCGTTTAGAGTTTGAGTTAGCCCATAACGTACCAGTGAATCACTCAACTAACATCACATTTTACGCAGAACTCGGGATGGACTTTAAGACTAGAATTAAACAGCACAATAAGGACGAAGATGAATGGGACATTATACCTGAGTATAAGATTCCAGGAGAGAAATCAATTGAATACATTCTCGACGAAGAGCACTGGTACCGGGCTAAAATTGCCACAAGATGGCACAAGATGACTCGCAAGCTTGCGGAGATGTGCTATGAGCGTGGTATCACTTACTGAGGGCTTGCTATGATCACGTTAGCAAAGCTTCAGGATAACTCTGGGTTTGCACCATGCATATGATCGGTTT
>JWJB01010570.1:0-13642 GCA_000812895.1 Rutstroemia sydowiana
ATACATATATTTACTTGTGAATAATTTGTATCAAAGACAATGGAGCTCATACGAGGCAAACCCGACGAAAAGAAAAAAGTGAAGGGCTGGAGTTATTACTGGATGATTGTGGTTTGATGATAGAATCCTAATATTTTTACTCTTAATAATGAGCGATTACTTTAATGACTGACTATATATGCTTTCTTTCATAAGGTTATGATATAGTAGTAACTCAATACCTAAATTATGATTCTGTCTATTTAGATAATATTAATCACACATTTTAAAGTAGTTCGATCAAAGTCCTGTAGCGGCGAGGCTACATATTGAAAGATATCTCTCAGGTTTCGAGTTCTCTTCTAATCCCCCGCAATAATAATAAAGCTGTCCCCTACCTTACAGTGCCTACTAGGTAGTGGCAGTAGCCTAGGTATTGCTCTTGGCAACTATAACCTCACGGCATTATTGACTTCAAATGCCGATCGATCACCCATCATTCACCCATCATTCACTAACATCATTCTCTATCCAGTACAATATTTTTTTACCATTTCTTCTTCATGCCATTTTCTAATTCTGCAGATATAAGATGGATTGATTAGGAATTATGGAGTATTGCTAAAGTGAAGCATACTTTCTCCTACGATATGGCCACGCAAAGTTCTATTGCGGCTTGGCAGAAGTTCCTCGACCATAGCCTTGTCTCACGGCTCGACCAAGAATCATTTACAACGTATATTCAAATATTATCCTCGAAGTCTCCCATTACTTCCACTTATATATGTGATATCTTTTTACGACCTTCCAAATACAACGATGTATCCCTTGATCCACGAATATTACGCTATCTACAAATATTGCTTACGGAGAAATTGATCGATTGCGCGGGAACCCTACGAAGTTTGTTACGATATTCGTCCATTTGGAATTTCAAGCAACATGGAGGCCTACATATTGCAGTTGGCACTGAAGCCAGGAAGGTGAAGGAGGGTGCTAATAGATGGAAGAATTCCTACTCAGCAGAGGAAATGATGCTATACAGGCTCGCGAAAACAATCTCCAGTGGTTTAGGGCCCAGGGATGCGCAAGAAGCGGTTGGAATACTGGTAGTCTGCATACAATGGATGGAAATGGTCACTGTTGGATTGGGGCATGAGGCGCACCAAGTCCTGGATTTAGAGTCGCATCATGAAGAAATCGGAATGGTAGGCATGGCTTTAGGAACTTTAATGGTTGCCGTGGTTGGCAACGCAAAGATTTTAGAAGTACTGGAGAAGGGAAATTGTCCGAGAGGTATGCCCCCCTTAACTGGCTGGCATCGCTGCGCAATTACTCACAACCATTAGGGACGGGGAAAGACCTCGGGAAAGCTCTTAATGAATTCGTACCCCAGCTGCTACAAAGCTCGCCCCAAAATGCAGCGCGCCTGAACGACTTTAGGACACAAACGCTTGTTACAATCCAACCACTGGACAGAAAGGAACAGGCTGATGATGCGGAGATCAACGAGATATTGGATTCGACGATATCTATGGGAATTGATAGTATTGTGGTTGCTGACTTGCCAACGGTTAATTCCAGAGCAGGTCTTTATGTATATCTAAACTCACTGGTGAGTAGCATCAGATTCAATTCCATTAATCTTATTACTAATTAGTGTAGTTGGCTGGCAGACCTCTGATTGATGACAATGCTATATTTACATATCTACATAACAGATACCAGGTAGGTCACAGCTACATTCTGTAAAGTTCTAATTCTTATATTCTGAAGGGAGATGTTCAATCGACGACTATAGATCTAATTCTTGCGTCTTTCGATGTGTTATCAAATGCAACATTTCGAAGGGAAGGGCAACAAACTACAACCATACTTCGCTCATTTCTGATTAACAAGCTACCCCTCCTTCTTGTAAATCTTGCAGCATCGTTTTTCCCGCCTCTTACATCTGAATTCTGTATTACAGAAGCTCTCAACCATGTCGACACCAATGCATTTCCAACACTGTCTACTTTGTTTGCCGAATCTAGCAATAATGACATGTTCTCAGATTCTGTTAGACAAGACTTTTGTTTTGCTTGTTGCTTACACGACCTGATTCCAGAATCAAGCATTGAGGCATTACTTGGTGATATCCCCATGCAAAGTCTGCCAGCTAATGGCAGATATACCAAACACGATCTTGTTCAGCAATGTTTGTCCGACTCGGAGCGAATAGAAGGCTTAATTGGCGAGCTGGATAACATGGATGGTAATGTCGGAGCTGTCAGTCAAGCTATAACAGAGGTATGAAGTCTTAATTCTCTGCATATACATATCTGACCAAAGTAGGTAATCAGACACTTGTGCAGCAACAAGGAGACGATGACTTTGAAAAGCCTCTGTAGCCAACTTGCTCGCAACCCATCATCTTTGGATGTAATACTTCTTTTTGACAAGCCAACTTCATTTCTGCAACCCCTTTGCGAGCTCCTCGATAATTGGCATTATGACGAAGACCAGGGCGAATATCAACCTGTGTATGAGGAGTTTGGCTCGATTCTTCTCCTAGTTGTGTCTTTCCACCACAGGTATAACCTTTCCACTGTGGACCTGGGTATTCGATCTCCACGGTCCTCCTTTGTAGCAAAACTTCTACAACATGGACATATGAGCCGAGCCCATGAGCCTTTGACTGAACAAGAACAAAGCCATCTGGATGGGTGGATCAAGGGGTTGTTCGATCCTGAAGGTGGTGGACTTGGGGACGAATTGATGTCATCTTGTCCACCCCAAGATTTCTACCTTTTAGTGCCTACCTTGTTCCATCATATCGTTATCGCCTTTAGCACAAATAATTTGACAGAAGAGGGCCTGAAAGGTGGGCTTGAATTCATGGTCGAACCTTTTCTCCTCCCATCCCTTATTCCTGGTATAAACTGGCTCTCAAATCATGTATGGGAAGCCCGTGCGGATGCCAGTGCTGTTCTAAAAATCCTATCAGCTTTGATCACAAACCCATCATCAAGCAATACCGAAGCATACCAACTACTGAGTTCAATTTTGAAAATAATAGCAAAGAACCTCGAAAAAAGTCTGCGATGGCTCCAGCGTGCTGAGCCAACTCGCCAAGATATTGAGCCAATATCGAAGGCATTGAAAAGTAACATGGGCTGGGAGAGGAGAGGGACGAGTGAGCTTCCTGAATTAGAGTCCTGGACTTCAGCGCCAGGCGGCGGGATGATGGCCAGTATAAAACACACGGTGACTAATCTTGTCCAATGGGGCCTCAATCCCGGCATGAATATGACTCCGGCTTCTTATACACATCGTCAAATACTTGTGGGCGTACAGCTGCGAGGAGCAAAGCGGGTTCTCAATGCCATCATCGACGAAGTAAAGACCCAGACCGAAGCTGGGAATGGCAGTGTAGTGCTCGATGTCGCTACCTCACTAATCTGCGCTCCGGATCCCGCCAGCTTTGATTCAGGCTTAGATGCCCATCTGGACATTTTGAGTGGAGGCAATAACTCGCCACTGCCTTTACAGCGACGGTTAAATCTCCGAGACGTTCTCAAGGCAGAAGCAGAAGATATGCCAAAAGCCCACAAGACAGATGCATTCCATGCTGAAACTGTAATTCGATTATACAGAAGAGTTGAAGCACAATTAGCTCATCAGCAAGGATTGCTTCCACACGATGACGGCTTGGGCGGCCTGAATGCCGTTATGGGAGATGCAGTGATGGGAGATGCAGGCTTAGGATCATCAGACCAGCAAGATATCAACAACATAGTTGGTGGTGATGATGATCTGATGAGTGGTTTGATGGGAGGAAGTGGACATGGGAATGACTTGCTAGATGGGTTTGGCGGCGATGGACTCGGTGACGGTATGGGGTTCTGAAAATCAAGATTTTTGAGTACTACTTTACATATTGTATAAGCTCGAAAATAATAGTAATGACAAATCCATAAATTTTGATTATCGCTTTTTCTTCAAAGAAACACCAGCCTTCAGCTTAGCAGAAGCAAAAATAGAAGACGGAGCCGGCATAACAGTCGGTGCAGGGACCGGGGTTTAGGTACCCACAATTTTAGTGCCGCGCTAAGATAATGAGAAAAATAATTTTTGATAGATGCGACTTCAGAAAAAGTTGAAAGATATCACGACTCAGAATCCGCAACAATTAAGTCTCACAATGGTATCTAAGAAAAGAAAGGCATCTGGCCAGCATGCCAACATCAGTCAGGATTCCAGAAAGTCGGATAGTAAATTGGCTATTACAACGTATGCAGATGTCGCTGATTCCGAAGACGAATTTCATATCAATAGAGACAAAGTTTTACTGGACGAAGAACCCCACGCGAAGCGCCAGCGGAAATCGAGAACTGAAGGTTAGTGCGAAAACGAATATTCAAGTACTTTAGCTGACGCTCTAATCCAGATGCTTTGATTGAGCAATCGGACGAGGAAATCCTAGGCTACTCCGAAGACAGTTCCGAGGAGGAAGAAGAAGAGGTCGAAGTTCCGAAATCAAAGAAAAAATCTGCGGTACAGCTACCAGACGACGATGCTTCGGAGGAAGAAGATGAAGATGCTGAGGGCTGGGGATCCTCGAAACGGGATTACTACGATGCAGATAATATCGAGACAGAGGCTGATGCCTTGGAGGAAGAGGCAGAAGCTAAAAGATTACAACAAAAGCGGCTGCAGAAAATGTCGGAAGCTGATTTCGGTTTTGATGAAAACGAATGGATGGATGGAGGAGAAGAGGATGAAGATGGAGATGTGATTACAGAGGTTTTGAAGGATGTTGAGATTACAGAAGAGATGGGACCAGAAGAACGACTCAGAATATTGCATACGCGGTATCCTGAGTTCGAGTTCTTGGCTAACGAATTTGTCGAGCTACAACCGATCTTACAAGATTTGCAGAAGGAATTGAACGAGGAACCGGAATTAGAGGCCGGGGCGACTTCGATCACCGTTGTAAAGGCCAGGGCGTTGGCAGCATATGTAGCCGCCTTGACGATGTACTTTGCGATCTTAACATCTCCAGCAAAGGGCAAGGATAGTGAGGGGAAAACCATTGATCCTGCGGAATTGAGAGATCATGCTGTAATGGACAGTCTGCTACAATGTCGGGAGCTCTGGACTAAGGTGAAATCAATTAAGTCTCCAGAGACAGAAGATGTTTCGGAGGACGACTCCGTTGAGGATATAGGAACAGACAGCTTCTCTGCGATGGAGGAGCTGGATACAAGCCGACCGTCAAAGAAGTCGAAGAAGGAGCTGGCTCGTGCGGCAGCAGCAGAAAAAGTAGCTGCCAAACGCAGCAAGCAGATGCGGGAAGCCGAAAAGGAGTTGGCTGACCTCGATAACCTTATTCCAAGGTCCAGAAAGGCTACCAAGAAGGCATCGCGCCCTGTTCTCGATGCAGATGACGATTCTGATTTTGGCGAAGAAGAATCTATGGATGCCAAAGCTGCCGCAGAAAAGGCCAAGAAAAAGAAGTCGCTAAAATTCTATACCTCCCAGATTGCCCAGAAATCAAACAAGAGAGTTGACGCAGGAAGGGGAGCCGGTGGCGACGAAGATTTGCCCTATCGCGAGAGACTTAGAGACCGCCAAGCCCGACTCAACGCTGAAGCTGAGAAACGCGGAAAGAAGCTCGATGAATATGGACGGGGCGCGGCCCTTGGAGGAGACAGCGATGATGACGATCAAACTGTTGCGGGCAAAGTGCGAGATGATGAGGACGAATACTATGATATGGTGGCTCAGACATCTAAACAACGGAAGGATGCTAAAGATGCTAAATACGAAGCAATTGCGGCTGCAAAGAAGGCTGGCAAGTTGGCAAGAGTAGTGGAAGTGGAGAAGGATGAGGATGGTAAGAGAGCTATCGGTTATGTGATTGAAAAGAACAAGGGTCTAGCACCGAAGAGGAAGAAAGAAGTCAGGAATCCTAGAGTAAAGAAGAGGATGAAGTTTGAAGAGAAGAAGAAGAAGCTGTCCAGTATGCGGGCTGTGTACAAAGGTGGAGAAGAGAGGGGTGGCTATGGTGGTGAGAAGACTGGTATCAAAACTGGGTTGGTCAAAAGTAGAAAGTTGTAGATTATTGAAGTGCGGGGGTGGGGCGGTGATACCAAAACGTTTGACAGCTCTTGGCAAAAGATATGAATGGTGTTCTGGGACTGAAGTCACATTGGAATACTTGTGGTTGTACAAAATACTGATATTGGTTATCCATCGGACCTTTT
This sequence comes from Rutstroemia sydowiana, assembly GCA_000812895.1. Lineage (NCBI taxonomy): Eukaryota > Fungi > Ascomycota > Leotiomycetes > Helotiales > Rutstroemiaceae > Rutstroemia > Rutstroemia sydowiana. Next base: position 6,228 of record JWJB01010570.1, read on the forward strand.
ACAAACTCTCCATGGGATTGTAAGGTCACTCAATGTTGCAATATTGGTCTCGGCTCGGACAGTTGCAGTACTCCCAGCGATTAGGAAATGGCTCACTCGAATGACTTTTGATATTAGATACAGAGGCAATACTTTATAACGTTGCGTTCTTTCCACATGCAAATGAGCGCGGATAGCTCTTTCTTGCACATCTGTTTAACCCTCCATCGCAAAGTCCCATCAGATGGACCGGACTTTTGACTCCATCGAGTACAACCTTGATGGGAGATATAAATCCCATCTTTTTCCATCCAAATGTTCGAAATGCGCTCCATTTCAACATTATGCAGATTTTTATATTTCTCGTTTATTTCACATTGGTTAATTGTGCTCTTGCGCAACAATGCGGCTCTTTTGCTCCGCAAGGTGCCCAAACTTGTCCTCTAAACACATGTTGTAGTGCTAATGGTTACTGCGGGGTTCGTTTTCCCATTCTATAAACATCTGTTCTTAATCTCTATAGCCAATCTCACTGGGGGTCTGCTTCTGACACTTCATTTCAAAATAGACCACGGCCGCATATTGTATCAATGCAGACCCCGCCGGAGGGACTCGTCCATGCCAAAGAGGCTACGGCACTTGCGGCACAATTAGCTATCCCAACTGCGGCGAGGGTAGTACGACCGCTACGCGCGGACGAAATGTGGCGTATTGGCAAACCACAAGTGTGAATCGCCCCTGCAATGCAATGCCCATCAATCTGATCCCTACCCAGGGGCTCACGCATCTCATATTTGCATTCATGTCCATCTCAGACTCATTCCGTGTTGTACCTTTTGACTCAACTGCCGTTCCTCTCATGTTCCCTTTCACTCGGCTGGCGTCAACTTCTTTGGCAACGTATATGGCTGTAGGAGGAGCGTCGCTTTCAGCACAGATTTGGTCAAATATGGTGTCGACGCAGGCAAATCGAGCGCTGTTTATAAGTAGTGTGGAGCAGTGGCTGTCGGCTTTCCAGTTCCAGGGCGTGGATCTCGATTGGGAGTTTCCAGGCTCGAATACGGATAGAGACAACTTCTCTCAGTTGATTAGAGAAATGAGAGAGTCTTTTAATGCTAATTATCCGTCTTTGCAGTGGGGTATTAGTGTTGTTCTGTATGTCGCCACTTTCCCACTAGTTCTCCTATTTCAGGAACATTCATGGTTTTGATTGGGATAAGAATATTAATCAACAATTAACATATACAGACCACCAGATTATTATTCACTCTCCTTCTTCGACCCAGTCGCTCTCGAACCCTACGTCAACTTCTTCAACTTCATGGCCTATGACCTACACGGCGCCTGGGAAGCCAACACAATAGGTGCCTACGTGCGAGCCCAAACAGCCATCGACGACATCAACAGTGCAATCGCACCACTCTGGTTCGCAGGCGTCGATCCCATCAAGCTCAACCTCGGACTCGCAGCCTACGGTCGCGGCTACACTCTCTCCAATCCAGCTTGTTCATCTCTCGGCTGTCCGTACTCGGGTCCCTCAATCGGAGGTCCTTGCAGTGGCGAAGCGGGCGTTCTCACCATGCGCGAAGTGCAGGTGTTGATTCAACAGAGGGGTCTTACTCCTACGTTGGTGCCTGGAGAGATGTTCAAGCAGATTGTCTATGGGAATGGTGGGAATCAGTGGATGGGGTATGATGATCAGGAGACGTGGGGGTTGAAGAGGAATTGGGCGGATCAGCTTTGTATTGGGGGGACGGTGGTTTGGAGTTTGGATTTGGAGTTTGCTGGAAGGTGATTTTTTTGTTCTTTTATGTTTGACATTTTCCTTGTTTGCGGAGAGGATGCTAACATTTTGAATAATAGTGGAGATGGGTATTTTGGATCGGGCTTTTAAGGTTGTGTCGGGGAGTTCTAGCTTTTACCATATTGGATTTCTGATTTTTCTGTTATTCTTTGTTATCTTATCGTATTCCGTATGCATTTCTTGCTGCTTACCTGGATGCTTTCTTGGTGTCGGTGTTGGTGTCGGTGGTATTTGTGTGGGGTTGCTGGGCTTGTGTTCTTGTTAAATTATGTGTCTATGTTATGTTACTGAGCATCTATAGTGGTCTTATATGGCTGACTGGCATTGGTCGGTGATATCATTCCCTTCAAAGAAGACTCGAATGGACTATCTCTAGATAGAGTGACTGCCATACCCATTACAGATCTATGCTTAGAACTAGGAAAATCGGCACATTTTCACCGTTGCGCTTCAAATTATTCAATCATTTACATCACCAACTGGCATGTTTCTTTCGATGCCAACTTTACGTGCCTTCATTTGTGATCATTCATCGTGGAAATTGGGCGCGGGACATATCTTGTATTCTTGTATGTTGAGCTAAGTACATGTATATTTCACTTGCTCGAACCCATTATATCAACAGCTCCAGAGGTCGCCAATCCACCGTTTTCTTTCCTTCCAAACTCAGCTCGACTGTACTTCTGATCGAATGATTCTCCTCACACCGTTATCCAAATTTTCAAGAGGTCAACCCCTCTCAGCGGCTCCTGAAGTTCCTGCCCACTTCCCCTCGCCCTGACGTGGCGACACTCCATGCACTGATACCCTTTCCAAACACTCCAAACGCTCTGGGCTTGAGTGCCATTTCAGCGCTTCCCGCGATTAGAAATGTCTGCGAAAAGTGGCGGGATTTCATCAATGTTTCCATCGATCACCAGGGTAGTGTTCTACTCCTCCTAGCTCCAGACATTTTTTCTTTTACAGGCGCGTGTGACATAACTCCTTCCATTTTGTCCCCTTTCTCCAATCTTTCGTCCAGCCTAAAATTCTGCGGGCGGCCTCTCGCTTCTAAAGAGTGATCCGACACAGCTTTTCTCCAGTCTGAAGGTGTTGATGTATACTCAGCAGGGCGGGGCCAATTCATTGGTAGCGTTACACTTTTCAAAATTCCAGGCATTGGGTCTTTTGCAGGCTTGTTAGAAACAACTCCGACCATTTTATCCTCTTTCTCTCGGCCCCGCTCAAACTTTCGCGGGCCTTTCGGTACGAAATGTTGTGCTGATAATTCTCTTTTCCAATTTTCAGTTGTTGATCTACGCTCAAGAGAGCAGACAAAAGTTGGTGCAATCTTTTTCGACATTTTCACGTCCCCCCTATTATCGTCCACCATGATGTCGGCGGATCCAATGATCAACTCGTCCAACTAGGATTCCGTAAACTTATGAGGTAAAGTCTCCGCCTTTGATGCTGCAAAAAAAGAATGGTGGATCGCAAAAGATTGAGAGTCTGAAAATATCTAAATGAAATGGCGTTCGGGATTAAAACACAGAAGAAGATTGAGATGTAAGAAGTTCTGTGTATTGCTCGAGTATGAGTATGAGTATGATATGAAAGTCAGGGGAGTTGATTTATAACTAGTATTTTCCAAGGTCAAGTTACAAACGGCCTATGAAAATTTTATCTGCCGATTCCAACAAATTAGACTTCCTCCCACTTGGCCAAAGGTCTACCAACCGTCAGAGTTTTCCCAGCTGAAAAGGTTTTGCCGAAATTTGGTAAATGACATGCTATATTTTTATTTTGTATAGTAGTTTGTTCTAGACGTATATTTAGGGACAAAAGTTATGATTGATGTTCGAAGAATTGTTCATCAATATACTGTACTGTAGTAGTGGGGTCTGGATGGAACCTTTTCAAACTACTTCCAACCTTCATAATGATAGATAATAAAGTTAAAATTAAATAAAAGAATCAAATATTTCAAGAAAGTGAAATACAATGTATTGATTAAAGTCTTCTACTGTACCGTACATAAAATACAGCGTGAGATATAATATACAGCATTGGTGGAATTGGGTTGGTTCTGTTTGTTACCAGGTACCCCGCATTTTATCTATGTAAGGTACCGACAACATTTACTTTCTATCTTCATTCGGAGACAGGAGTTGCAAGTTGTCATTTATTTGAGTACTCATTAATAAGTGAGAGACAATGATATCACTATTTTCGAAGATACCATGAATTTAATTGATCATAAAGAAGAAACAAGCCCCAAGAAGCCGTGTGAAAACTTGAGTCCTGAAGGATTGCTTGCGTTCGAGATGGAAGTTAGAACCAACGATTGCTCAGCCCCAAATGTAGGATTATTTGCTGTGCAGCGCTTATCTCAATGCCCAAGATAAAATTCTAAAGGAATGCTTTATTTTCCCAATGGACAAGCCAATGAACCACAGATGTACTTGTGGCAATGGATAAACCTTGCTCTGGGATCGGAGTCACCGTGTTGGTATACTAAAATTACTCTGATACAGCGCTTAGTGAGCGATGTCGAAGGTCTCCCTAAGTCATGCCGAATTTTCTTTGCCACTGCGCAGTTTGCAGTGGCCGATATAATGGCCTGTAGAAAGTCTGCGTCATGTTGGTATTCCAACAATTCAGTCAGGTACTTGGGCGTTGCCCACTGGTTTGATATCCATCATGATTCGACATCAAATATTTCCACATTTTTATGGTCTTTCCTTACTTCCCCACCAACCTTCTGCTTGAAGCTACCTCTTATACTGTGTGCACCTTTGTGTGGGATTATAAAAACATTCATCTCTACTCAAACAAATCTGGGCTCCCAAACATATTTCATAGAAGCTCCGATTGCGAGACACATAGACATCGCTTTGCTCAATTGCTCCTCTGAACTCTTTGGTGCAGGTCTTGTACAATGCGATCCTTCAGGTCCAAACAATGCCGACTTTTTCTCGTATTCTCGGAGACCAGCGCTCCTCATCTCTCTTCGAAGTCACTGCTCTCGATCCGGAGTCTACCTCTATCCTTCTTGACTTACAAAATCCATTCTGTGGAGCGCAGTTCTAGTATTACTATCATACATCAAGAGATACCCCACTTCAGTCAGTTTCAAATCCTTATTGCTTGAGTTCCAACTTCGCAAACTAGTCTGGAGGCTCAGAATCTCCGACTGGTCATTTCTACCTTGATCCTTCCCAATTGTTGCCGAAACATTTTTCTTTTTCACTGCTCGCAGCTCCCCATCCTCTCCTCTTACTGCCTTAATCAAATTCGTAGGCGTCCCAACCTTCGCACTTCTCCTACCGCGAACTCTTTCTTGTAAATATCGATTACGCACCGCTTCGGATGATGGATATGCACCTGTCTTCTTTCCCTAGAATCTCGTTAGTCTACTCTTCATCTCAAGAAGTGACTCATCTTCTCGGATGCTGTGACATGCCTTCGTAGCTTTGCTACGGCCAGAACTGGAAGCACCGGTCATTGGATGTGCCATTGGATCAAATGTTATTTAGTTGACAAAAGGGTAACCCTGTGTACTTTGTGATGTTATATCACTATACTGTTGTAAGATCACTAAAGAACTGAAGACAAAAATTGCCGTTTCTTGGGAACTGATTTGGTTCGATTATATATATAACATACCAGTTTCTAATGCTGTCCAGCAAATGCAAGAGAAGTATACTAATATTCTATAGTAAGACTGTCTATATCAAACCCACTGGCAGTGTTCGCTGACAGCCAAACTCACTAAGCAAGTCAGCGAAGAGCCTCCAAAATCGTCAGCGAGCACGTTTGAAAAGGTTCATTGATCACTGGCACTTGCTTGCTTGCTTGATGACCACACCCCATCTGCTTGAACACACGCAGGTATGCATAGTTTATTTCTGGAGCACACGAGGCAAAATCAATATTTCAAAGCTTCATAGGAAATCTTACCGTCTATCAGTAAGACTGAGCATTAAGTTCCATATTACTGATAGACTAAGCATTAACTTCCATACTAAATAACATACTCTTAGGAAAAGTAGACCATACGCATTAGAAGATTCGTCTAGCAACAATGGTCGGCTCGTGCTGTGGGGCATCCTACGTTGCTCTCGCGTGCATATTTGTTGCTAGGATTAGAATTTGGGAGTGCCACTTAAGTGAGACCCGACGATTAGTGGACCCATGTAGAAGAGATAAAATCCTAGCATGGATCGTGGGCTACTCTGGGGTACGGCGCTAATTAATTGTTGGAATTCTTCAAATCGTAGTTCTAGTGTGATATGGATGTATGGATGAAATATTGGATTGTGGGAGTATCATTCCCCCTGCTTTCATGTTGGAGCCGCCGCGCTGTTGGCAGAGTGGAGTTCTGAAATCCTTCAATAAGTGTGCCTAGTTATTACTGAAGGAATTTTTTGTCTACTTTCCATTGATGTCATTGCGGTCACTCTGCCACAAACCGTGGCCTACAGACGTGTGAGTCCACTGTGAGCGATCCTATGTAAATGTCTTCCAGGCAGAACATGGCATTATCCTGGCATAATATTAGTGTTTGGGTGAGAAGAAAGGCCAACGGCGGCCACTCTGCCACAATCCATCACTTACAATGGTTGTCTGAGCATTCCTTCAGTCATCATTGTTCCCACTACTGCTGCGCTGCGGCCTTAAAGCCAGCCAACAATGCTATTTTGAATCATTCTTGGGATGGAAAAGTGTCATTAAAGTGTCATCACTAGGCGCAAGAACGCTTGCGAAGCTTCGGTGGCTTGGGGTTTCATGATTTGTAGGCGCAGGTAGTGAATGGAGCAGTTGCTCAGTGTTGGTAAGAGAGAAATCGCCAATCAGTGGATCGGAGTGCTGTTATGTTGGTTTTCCCTATACCTATAAAGCCTCTTGTCGGGTTTGGTTTGGTGATTTGGTAAATCCAGAATCTTTCTGTCTCCTCCACATATACTGACTAGGACTCGCCTCTCCAGTTCCACTTTGTTTCTAGATATTCTGCGCATATCGACGACACACACATATATTCCAAGTACAAGATATCATCCCAACACCATCTACTACAAACATCTCCCCCTTCCACAAGAGTGGCAATTTCGCATACTCAGCGACCCACTCATCGATCTTCACGCATTACCCACCTGTGAGGGTCGCATGCCATATTCACCGTGTACGATCCCAAGTATAACTCTTTCCTTCATACTCAATCCCAAGATGGTGGAACCATCTCACCGTCAAGCTGTGTCGAGGAAGCATCCGCATGGTTCGCATTACATAGGTGTGATTCAGAGAAGTGCAGTGGCGTGTGCAAGGAAACCAGATCTCATTCCGATCGTGGAGGCACATGGAGAGAATATAACACCGCCGCAAGCAGTGCAATGGGCAGCAACTCGGGGGGAAGCAGCTCCGAATATGACATTGCACCACGAAGTTCGGAGGAAAGCAGCTCGAGAGGAATTCGAACGCGAAGAAAGAAGGAGAGCGGCACTTCAAGCGTTTCGAGAAAAAGAGCTACGAATTTGATTAAGGCAGTAAGAGGAGAGGATGGGGAGCTGCGAGCAGTGAAAAAGAAAAATGTTTCGGCAACAATTGGGCAGGATCAAGGTAGAAATGACCAGTCGGAGATTCTGAGCCTCCAGAC
>JWJB01010571.1:0-10772 GCA_000812895.1 Rutstroemia sydowiana
GGATATAAAGGGGGAGATGTGGGAAGAGATTGGAGGGAAAGGTAGATGGGAAATGGAAATGGTGGGAGTGTGTATGATTTTGAGTGGGAGGGGAAGGGAATGAAAGAGCTGGTTGGAGAAATTTTTATGAGGAGAGGTAGTGTTGAGAGGGAATAAAGGTGCTGGGGGTGGGGGAGTTGAAGAGGAAAGAGAGATTGTTAAATATGTATTAAGGAATGGAGTGGTAGGTAGGTGGTAGGTAGGTAGTAGGGGATGATGGAAGTTAATGGTATTAGTTGAGTTGTGTTGGGGTGGGTTGAACAGTATGGGTGAGGATTGGATTGGATTGGAAATCGTGTATATCAATGAGACTATGAGTATATATAAATGAATGATAGTTTTTTATTGGTTTTGATTCTTGGAGTGGATGTGAGAGGGGGATGGGGATTGCGGGAATGAGTGATGGGTGTGAGGGGGTTGAGGTAGGGAATTGATATTGGGGATTATATTGTTGAGGAGTGAAGGTTGAAGATTGAGGATTGAAGATTGAAGATTGAAGATTGAAGATTGAATTCATTTACACAAGTTTATTATCTTTCCAATATTTTAGCCCACTTCTCTCACTCAACTGCATTTGCTAATACTAATGACAACTAGAGAGAAGCTAGCAAATTGAGAGGATTGTGTTCCTTCCTTGTTATCATAGTAAAGCAAATTTATACTTGCTGGTGGTAGGTAGTGAGACTCATGCTTCCCAATAACTTGGTACGAAGAGAGTTGAAGACTTGGCGACTATGGTTCAAGAATAGGCATGAAAATGCTCTGAGTGAATACAGCAGCTTGATAGTTATAAGGGAATCTACCCCTTTATAAGTGGTCTTGGTTTTCTATGCTGACTGGGTGGGTATTTACCAAGCAGTATACATACATGAATTAGCTTGGTATCCAAACATCTCAAGACACAGTTGATAACTTCCTCAGATATTGATCTATACAACATTGAGGTTTATCTTTGAAATACAATAGCTGAGATTGAAATCTTTAAGCCTGGTTAATGATCAGACATATATCACCTGCTGTGATAGCAAGTGCGGAGCAATACCTACTCACTTGGTACCAGCGTATTGTCCGAAAATTGGATTTGCTGCAGCAACAACACTGCATCGAGCATTAAGTGAGGTATGGATACCGGCTTTTGCTATGGTAACAGTCTGTTGCTCCATAACTTCGTGAATTGCAACTCGATCAATATCAGACATCTTGTCGAACTCATCAATACAGACCACACCACGATCAGCCAAAACCATAGCACCTGCCTCGAGTCTCCTCTCTCCAGTTTCCTTATCAGATGTAACAGCTGCTGTAAGACCAACTCCAGATGATCCTCGACCAGTTGTAGCGATCGCAAGAGGAGCAGTATTGAGAACGAATCGGAGTATTTGAGACTTGGCAGTAGATGGATCACCGACCATGAGAATGTTGATGTCACCTCTCAAATGTGTGCCATTTTCAAGGTTCTTCTCTTGACCACCCAATAACATGAGTAATATAGCCTTTTTAATATGTTCGTGTCCGTAAATACTTGGGGCAAGAGACTGTGATAGCAAGTTAAACAGATTTCTCTTCTTTGAAATTTTATTGATATTTCGAATGTCGGTATCGGTAATTGTAGCTGTTGCAATACCACCGCCAGACTTGGAGGATAACAGAATAACGTTATTGGCAAGTACAACAGTCCTGAAAAGTGCGCTGCTGTGCCCAGCGTTTCGGTTTCCCAAGGTCCTGTAAATTCCAACAAGTTGTACACGATCTCCAGGCTTTACTTTATCCACTAAATCATCATCTAGAATAACATCGACACCCCGAGGAAGTTGTCCAGCTGGCGCACGTTCCGGCATTTCCTGGATTGATATAGTTTGATGATCTCTGTATGTGCAATATCCATATTCTGTGATTAATGGATTTCCTTGTTCATCTTGTTGCGGATAAACACTTGATGTGGTCGCACCGTTTGCCGTCATCGTCTGATCCTGATATTCTCTAAACTGAAAAAGCTTCTTCTTCTCATTATAATGGACACTCTTGATAATCTTCGGTCGAACAAGAGAACATCTCGTAACAATTCCCTCCAGTGAGACCATTCTGTTAAGATGTGTGGAAGAAAGTGTTCGGGGATTGCAAGCGAATTGACCAAAACTGCCAGAATAGGCACAATAGTACATAACATCTTCGGAAGTTTGTTTTGGCGTAGTATTTGGTAAAGCTTGCACAACCTGGAAGAGGGCTCTATCGAACGCTTGGGCAAAGTCGAAAGGTTGTTGTAGGAGACCTTCTGCAAGTTCGGAATTGTGGGCGCGGATCTCATCGATGCTGATTACCAGTCGTCTTTGGTATTTTTGAAGCATTAAAATAATATCGGATCGGTAACTTCGAGCTGAGCCATCGACTGTTCCGAACTATTAGCAATTGAATCTGATTGCAATCAAGAATGAGATTACCTGGATCAAGAAATTCTTGTGCAGAACGAACACGATCGGCGACGGCCTCATCTCTAAGTAGTGCACCATTCATTTTGTAGTAGAGTGGAGGGGTTTCTCAAAAAGACTTTTTAATGTTGTTGAGTGGTGAAAAGGGATCAAAGGAGGATAGATAGGAGGGGAAATGTTTTTATCGAAATTTTGGTTTGAAGTCGCGTCAAACCGCGAATTACGCTAAGCCAAAAATAGTGGGGACGTGTAAAGTGATTTTCTCTAGCCCTGTCCTGTGTTTTCCATACAACACAAGTTGTCGAATCTCAATTCCTACCAACTCAAATCCCCATACCATACCATACCATACTTTCATACCTTTACCTAGGTAGGATACTGATTCAAATCCACACCACAATCAATTCCCATCACCCATCCTTCTCAAAAACGTCCTTATCCTTCTAGAGCTAGAGACCATACGGATTGGATGTACTTGAGTAAAAGTGGATTCTGCCTAAAGTTTAAATAAATGCCAAGTCAAATACCCACGTGAATTATTTCACGTGCCATTTTCTGCCTGCTTGATTAGCATCTATTGGAGTGGCAGCCTAGAAGATCTACCTTGTATCGTAAGTTTGGACATTCACTCAATGAATGTCAAATTAACGATATTCAAAATGTAGTAATGAGGAGGAGGGGATAAAAGGTCGAGGCATTCCTCCATCTTGGGATTATTATTCTACTTTCTTCATAATATGAATTGTCCTCGCTTTAATCAAATTGTTTGGCAATAAACACAGCATTTTGAAAACGAAAAGATACTATCTACACATATCTTACTTGCAAAGCTACTTCTAGATACCAAGTTGGATACCCTACCTCGCCGCCAATCTAGTACATAACCCCTCGTCATGGCCGCCTTTACGATATTCAGCTCCTTTCCCACCGATATCCATGCCATGATTCTTCAGCGATGTCCACCAAATGACCGAACCTGCCTTAGACTCACCTGGTAAAGCCCCCCATACCCTTCGGATCTTACAATGATACTAACACCCACCAGTAAATATCTGTACAACCTCACACCGCCCAAATATCCAGTCCATCTTGCCAATGACGTGAAGGGCGAGCCTGTTTGTGGGGTGGTGACTCCGGGCCGTCATTATCGTTGTCACGAAGAAAGTTTCCGGATGACCAACGAGAAACGAGCAAAGGAAGGTAGAAAGCCGCTACAACGTATCAAGCACTGCAGGACTTCCTGGATACAAGATCATTGCGAATGTTTCTCGAAGCAACCTGAATTATGGACACAGTTGAGGAGCTGGTTCCCGAAGGATTTGAAATTTTGTAGGGAATGTGATATGTTTACTCGAAGGAAGAAGTATCAAAACAACAAATGTAAGTACAGATGTTCTTGTGTTGAAGTCATGGGATGAAGTGAAATTGACTGGTGATCAGGTTATCATGGACAGCCTAAGCCCTCGAAGCGATCCCATGAAGGTAATATATGGACGCATAAATCTAGGCAAGGTGCTTTCGGTCACAAACTATGGAAGATGTGGTTCAACAATGCCGCCATGAATAGGATGGAGAGCCGATTGAAAGGGAGCAGGAAGTCGAACGAACGATATAATCTTCGAGCAAAATATCACCCTAGGGCACAATACCTTGACACCAGACATATGCGCAGCGGGGTATGAAATGCTTCTTCTCTTCTCTCTTAGTTTGTTACAGTGTTCCGACGGAAACGGGTGTAGCGGCGCTCGTGTGTATCAATATTTCCGACATTTCGGGGATAAGATAATATTGTATGTACCAAAATTATGTTATGAAATTGGTCTTGACTCGCGGAGGATTTCACATACGGATTTTCCAAAATAATGATAAATGAAAGCACTTATGCAGATGTTATACCAACAACCCACCTTTCATCAACGTGATTGATTGCTATTTGTTCTGGAATTGGTCGATGGTGGCAACTTGACAGCACATGTGCATGTGGCGATTAGATGAAGGTACAGCCAAGAACGGGAAAGTCAACAAATTCTGTGTCTATTCGTGAATCGGTCCACATGCCGAACTTCCATTCTATAAACATACGATGGTGAACCTCAGCTATAACACGAGGCTGACAAGGGCCATCCTTCGAAACTATCTCATCGATATGATGGTTTCATATGCAGCAAATTGAAAGTCGATAACCTGGGCCACAAGGCAAACCCACAATGCCAACGGGATAATCGAAATTGTGTAAGGCTCAACTCGCAATTTGGAATTGTGCATCTTTTTGTTAATATTCTTCATGCCATGAAACGAGACGGCCCGGATATGCATATATGCAATTTCTAACATCGGGTTTAAAATTCTAGCATGCCAAGCATGTTCCTTAAAGCCCGGACCACAATTCCGCCATCCCTGAACATCAGATCTTTCTAGCGGAATGCTAGCCGGTTCTAGTGGGGACTCGCTAGACTTTCAAGCATCTTACGGGCCTCAAAGTGAGCTGTGTAGTTAGCTTGGCGTAATGCAGAGTGGAGCTCGCTGTCGGCGACTGATATCTATTGATGATATATTCATACAGCACCGGATGCTTGAAAATGATTTCAGATTCTCACTCGACACTTAGGAGATTAAGAGACGTCTTAACTTGGTTTTGAAGTGGAAGACTGAAAAATAAGTCATGTATGTCCAATATACCAATACTATGGCTAGCGCCGGCTCCTTTGCGGATCTATTTCTAGGAAGGTCAAACTTGATGTCAGTAACCAAATCAAACAGTCCACCAAAAATTGGACCTCGACAAGTACCGCCGAGATTTTTTACGGTGAGAAATCTTCGAAACGGTTGTTTCTCGGACTCTGTGGACTATGACGACAGAAGACGATGGCAACACTTGAAGGACGATGATGGCTGAATGAGAAAATGTGGTGCTACTCCCACAAATAACAATGGAGCACGATGTAGAAATTCTCTTCATTCCCAAACTTCCTTTAAAGCTCATTCATTCCGTAAAATGACAATCACTCAAATTCATCCGAACAATCAAGATATAGACAACATGGCGGTTTTCCCAAAAGATGAAGCGGTACGACCTCCCGCTGGAGCAAAAATCGCAAGTTCGAATTCCGAGTTACCGGACCTGAAGCAGGAAGAACATAAGAAATCTTCCAGAGGAAGGATAGTAGGAGGATCGTTCTTGCAACATATGTACGATAGTGATTCTGATAATGCAGACAATGGTCCTCTCGAAGAAGTTCAAATCGATATGCCCCTTACCCATACCGAACTTACACGCCGACACGACCAAGAATTTATCGTCCTGCATTTCAGAAATGATGACCCGGAGAACCCGTTCAATTGGCCTATGGCAAGGAAAGTTTTCATTACACTTTTACTGTGTATGATGACGCTTTTTATTGGTCTGGCTACCACGGCCTATTCAAGCGGTATAGATTCGATGTGCGAAGAGCTTGGTGTATCAACGGAACTTGGACAGTTGGGACTATTCTGTTTCAATATAGCATGTGCATTAGCGCCATTGTTTCTTGCCCCCTTTTGCGAATTGGTCGGTCGAAAAATCATCTACACCGGTGCCTACGCAGGCTTCATCATTGTATTCATCGGACTTGCTCTAGGCAAGAACATCGCCACAATTCTGATAATGCGAACATTGAGTGGACTATTCGGATGCGTTGGAACCATATTAGTCGGAGGAACTTTGACAGATATGTGGAGACCTAATGAACTTGCAATTCCCATGTCATGCTTCGCATACGTCGCTATTCTAGGGACAGTCGGGGCCCCTATATACGCGGGATTTATCGACGAAACAATCGGCTGGAGATGGATAGAAGGTATCCAAGGACTCTCGAATTTACCATTACTAGCCATTATTCTTGTATTCTTCAGAGAAACAAGAGGTGGTGTTGCTCTCCACAAAAGAGCAAAAGCTCTCCGTGCCGCTACTGGAGATGAACGATACCGTGCAGAGATGGACCTAGAGGCTCGCAATATCAAAGAAATGCTTCATAACTCATCAGTCAAGGCCGTCAAAATGCTTGCCACCGAACCCGTCGTCTTCGCATTCGGATTATGGATTGCATTTGCTTGGTTCGTCACCTTCTTGTTCTTATCGGTGATCCCAATCACCTTCGAAACCAACCACGGATGGGGCGAAGGAGTCGCCGGCCTACCCTACATATCTCTCTGCATCGGCGTCACAATCGCCTTTGGATTAAACTTTTTCCAAATCAGAAAATACCGCAGTATAATGGCAGCACCTGATACGGAAATCGTTCCGGAATCTAGACTTTACGGTGCTATGTGTGGAGCTGCATTTTTACCCATTGGATTATTCATCTACAGTTTCACACAATATGGATTTATCACTTGGGTAGCGCCCACCATCGCACTGGCTCCTATCGCTATGGGGATTTTCTTCATCTTTGAATCGACATATAGTTACACGGCAGATTGTTATGGTGAGAATAGTAGTTCTGCTATCGCGGGACAGGGATTGATGCGTAATACGTTGGGAGCAGTAGCACCACTTTTTGCTACGCAGTTCTTTACAAATGTCGGTAGTCAGTATGCTGGGCTTATTTTGGCGATTGCTGGGACGGGATTGACGCTTATTCCGTTTGTGATGTTTAAGTTTGGGCATTTGCTGAGAGCGAGATCCAAACTTGCTAGCATTTAGTATGGGATGAAGGAAGAGTTGGGGAAACAGAAATTCAGGGCTAAAGAAGGGAACGAATCATGTAAAATGCAAATTTTGAACTGAGAATTGAAGTTTGTTCCTGCCTCTGGTTGTTGGTGTTGATATCGTGAGAGACTCCATCTCTTGGCATAAGTTTGACAGCGAATATGTTAGCAAGTTGTTATGAAATTTCCAGCTGCCTTTGAGTCATTTCAAGTTATTTGCATGGGAAGGTGTTGGGCTTGAATACGGTTAAAAGCTTCGATTTGTATCATATTTGGCATGGATATCTGAGAATCTTTTAGTGGCATTGTTTGGAGTTGTCAATTTATAGGAGGATTTCAAAATTAATTGGAATATAAACCAAAAATTGTATTAATTTGATTTACGGATTGAAGATTGAAGATTGAAGATTGAATTCATTTACACAAGTTTATTATCTTTCCAATATTTTAGCCCACTTCTCTCACTCAACTGCATTTGCTAATACTAATGACAACTAGAGAGAAGCTAGCAAATTGAGAGGATTGTGTTCCTTCCTTGTTATCATAGTAAAGCAAATTTATACTTGCTGGTGGTAGGTAGTGAGACTCATGCTTCCCAATAACTTGGTACGAAGAGAGTTGAAGACTTGGCGACTATGGTTCAAGAATAGGCATGAAAATGCTCTGAGTGAATACAGCAGCTTGATAGTTATAAGGGAATCTACCCCTTTATAAGTGGTCTTGGTTTTCTATGCTGACTGGGTGGGTATTTACCAAGCAGTATACATACATGAATTAGCTTGGTATCCAAACATCTCAAGACACAGTTGATAACTTCCTCAGATATTGATCTATACAACATTGAGGTTTATCTTTGAAATACAATAGCTGAGATTGAAATCTTTAAGCCTGGTTAATGATCAGACATATATCACCTGCTGTGATAGCAAGTGCGGAGCAATACCTACTCACTTGGTACCAGACTGATTTCTAGGCTAGTACCTAAATATGTATAGGTGATAAATATCTTTTATAAGTATTCTATGATAAGAGGACATAAGATGCTGAAATTTCATAATACTAGCTAAATAATTTGTTTATTTTGCTCCATGTGGCCTTTGAAGGTGAGAGGTAAAAGGGCCGGCTAATGGAGGACAAAAGGTAGGAGTTTTTTGAACCCTCAAAAATTTCGGCATCTTCTATCTATGTTTTTCTGTTTATCTTAATAATTGTAAATATCTTATGCAAAGAAAGGTATTTATATGAACCAAGTATTGTTTTCTTTCCACTTTCCATTTCTTCTATCTATTGGGGTTGTTTTTGTTATTTCCAAGAACAAAAGTTTCTTCAAGATGGATGATAGTGGCATCGGTTTGCGATCTTTGCACCCTGCCATGGATTATCACCGGGGCGATCAAAGTTTACACCCCATTGGAGACAATAACTCTGAGGCTGTTTCAATTCAGGATTTTCAAACAATTGATATCAACCTCCAGCAACAAATTAATATATACAGAGTAGCCGCTCACCAAAGACTTCAACATCGAATACAGATAGACCCGTTCGACCCAATGGACGACATACGCGACTGGTCTGGCATCAAGAAGTATGTGATTGCCATGGCTTCACTTTACAGTGGTTTTGTAACGTAAGTCTTAAACGCCCTAAGAAGTTGTTATTGTGCTGACTTTTCAAGAACACTTGGGGCTTCTATTTGCGTCGCTGGAATTCCACTCATTATGGACGAATGGAATGTCAGCCAAACAGTAGCCATACTACCAATTTTCTTCTACTACTTGGGACTCGCGCTAGGTTCTTTTCTCTGGACTTCAGCGACAGATTTTGGGGGCAGGGGGTTCCATTTCTGTCTAACTCAATTTGCTGCCTATAGTTTCTGTCTTGCTAGCATTTTTGCTCCTAGTCTTCCATGGTTGGTAATTGCTCGATTCCTTGCTGGTCTTTTGTCATCTTCTGCAATTGTAACTGGCGGAGGACATATTGGAGATATATGGAATATCAACTCCGAGTGGACCGGCACAGTTTTCGCCGCTCTACATGCATTGTTTTTGCTCGCCGGAACGCATACAGGTGAGCCCTCTATTCCTTTTACCGCGATGATCTTTTGATGTGCATTTCCGATAATAAATCACGACATTGCTTCAGCTTTCTTTACATCATGAAATGCTAACTACTGCACGAATCAGGACCAATGATTGGTGCAGCAATTGTCAGCAGCTGGCCACCAGGTCCAGGTCTATGGAGATTGCTACTATTCCTCCACTCAACCATGCAATCCGTTACCTGGCTATTCTTTTCTTGGGTTCCAGAGACCTATTTCCCCAAACTCCTGCGCGATCATCACGAACGAGTTACCTTCGCCCGGCCCTCGCATCCAACGGAGTACTTCTCCGAGATTCGAAAACCTTTAAGAATGTTTTGGCATATTCTCTTCACCGAGCCTACTGTATTCATGGCTGGTTTGACAATGGGCATTTCGCAGACTATCATCTTTGCATACTACGTCGTATACCCCACATTATTTCAAGGCGTCTACGGTCAAACAAGTTACCAAGTCAACATGGCGTACATCCCTATTTTCGTGGGCAGCGTTATTGCATTACTCTTTTTATTGGCTTTTGATACATTCTTCTTTCGTGGATACAGGATTGGCGATATGAAGTGGGGACGACAAATTAGATGCGAAGATCGCTTGTGGCTTGCGGTACTTGGATCTATAACAATGCCACTGTCCTTGACTTGGTAAACATCAATACCTCTCATTTCTATAATTTTGCTAATTATATAGGCTTGTGTTGACTGGACGCGAGCCCTACCCAGCGATCGTATCAACCTTGTCCGGAGGAATGTTTGGATTCTCGTATGCTCTAAATCTAGTAAGTGCTTCCATCAGACCCTTTCCAAGACAATTTCTAACATATTTTGCAATAGTTATGCCTCGCGCTCTACAATGGTGATGCATTGCACCCACGCTACTGTGGATTGATGCTCGGAGGAATCGTATTCATGCAATACTTCATCAGCGCTATGCTTACAATTTTCGTTCCCTTATTCATGAATCGATTCGGATGGGACATCACAGTATGGTATCTGACCGCCTTGACAGGAATTGCGGTCCCAATTCCCTGGATCTGCTGGTTCTTCGGCGCAAGCTTCAGGAAGCACAGCGGATATGTTGAGCCTCCACCTGAGCAAAGATTCAGATGCTGGGAATTATGGCTCGCTCTGAACCCTCGTTATCTGACTACACATGCTTACTGGGTTAGAAGGCAGCTTCGTCCTTCCCCAGAGCAATTTGAGCTGGCCGAGCAAAGACCTCGATAACTGAGTTTACATGCTATGTATCTCGAATCTCTTGCTCTTTAAACAAGTCTCGGAAACGTGGGGTTGTATAACTTGCAAAATTCTGATGATTTCTCTGGCTAGTGGTAAATGTTGCACAATAGGTGCTCAAGCTTGTTTCCTGATGCTTTTATTTGTTCCTCGACGGGTTTCATTTCATGTAATCATGATGCATTTCATGAACCATATACTGTAGGGAGCTATAGCATACAGTCATAATAAAATACTTGCAGGATTCTTGCAGAATTACACATGAACACAAAACGGTGCATTCGAAATAGA